>CALSBV010010309.1:3035537-3045597 GCA_943590825.1 Bovichtus diacanthus
TCACCCATCAGACACTGAAGCCTCAGGGAAGCTAAGGCCTGCAGGTCCTCTTCACAGGCTGGCAGCTGGCCACGCACCACCATCTCATGGCACTGCAGCGCAAAAAGCCAAAGCGAGGATAAACAGGGAGAAAAAAAACAGGAGAAAAAGAAGGCACAATGTGTCAGTAATAGCCTCAGTCCTGCCATCAATCCTTTCTACCCCACCCTCTTTTATTTTGTCCTATAATTCTTTTACGAGAGTCTTCAGGAAAAATGTTCTAATGAAGCCAGTGCTGGCTGCCTTTTGCCCCCTCTGCACCATAGTTAATGCTCTTAGTCATGCTTTTTATGCACTGTGCTTTATCGCAATCACAGCCCATAAGACATTAATGATTGTTAAGTAATAACGCAACAATCCAATGAAAAACAAAGAATGAATCGCTGCACGACAATAAATTATATCTCATCATCAGCACTGAAATGGACACTCCTAACAAAGACGCTCCCAAAAGGAGGACTCTGCCCTTTGTGGAGTTGTGTTCTGCTCCATTACCTGCTCAAAGAGGAAGAGATACTCAATGCTGTCCACTGATATGCTGTCAGCATCCAACAGGCAGTAGAGCTTGAAACACAGTTTCCATTGGGCTTCAGACTCTGACTCTTTGGTTGAGAGGCTGCACAGAAGACGGACGGAAAGGGTTAGAAAGGGAACAAATATACTAATATACAAATGGTATACCAATAATTTAAAACCTAGATGTTAATATGTTACAAGATTTTACCTGCTCAATGTGCAATATTGTTGTTAAGTAACTTGGCAGTTTGCTGAGTTTCATGTTTACTCAGCAATGTGAGGACACAGATGTCCATAGTTGTTTTAAAAAAAAAAAAACACAGGTCCTTTTATCCCAGCTGGATGCCTTATCGTTTCATTCGAGACGTCGCCTTGTACAACCAGATGACATCAGCTTCACCTTGCTTATCCAGTGACTGGCTGGCTTTGCTGACAGAAATAGTGACACAAGTCCCGTTTCCCAGTAGGGTGTCATGTTTGACCAACAAAACCAGACAAGGTCATCAGTTATCAAGGATACTGGATAACGTTCAGCATGGGAGTTGGACTAGCGAAGATAAATATACAATCCACAGCTCTGTTTGCATTCATCTAACAAGTGACAAATAGCTCAGATTCCTGCCAGACTTAGACAAGGTGTTTTGATAGGATGTCTGTCTGCTTGGTTTTTATTGTGTCTGACTTCCTCTCTGTGCCTGTCTGTTCTGTTTTACAGGGTGAAGAAGAGGATTTATTTTCAAACCTGGTCAGGATGTCTGCGATCAGAGCACCGCCTGTGACTGGCTGCTCCCACAGTGCATTCTGCTCGTACAGTGCAAACGTGTTTTTGCTGTCTTGCAGGCCGAGCTTCTCCTGCATCCTTCGAACCACCTGGTGAGTGGCAAGGGGAAGAGGGTTAAAAAGACGGATGGACAGATAAATGGTTAAATCTCAAGAGTGAAAACAGAAAAGGCAGAAATGCAATTTTTGTGATTATCATGGTTTAGTAATGTCACTAGACTCAAGATTAGGCTAGAAATGTTTGTGTGAGAAATTGAAAGATTGAGAAAAGTTTTGCTATAAAAGTAGAATATAGATAAAAATGCCAAAACCTCATTGGCGGTAGTGTGTGAGCTGATGTAGAGCTGGCAGGATAGCGGGCCAGGATAGTGCACAGTGCACAGCATCTCCTGTCGGCTCATCAGCATCTGGATCTCCTCCCAGGATGGCACACACTCCCGACACTTGGTCTTCTCCAGAGCCTCGCTGATGAATGACGCGTAGTTATCCATCTCAGACTCAGGACTCTGACTCTGGATCCTGCAAAGAAAGAGTGAGAGTGAGAGGGGTGGATACGTACCATGTGTGTGCGAGTGCTTTTAGAATTTCGAGATATTTGCCAGCAAAATGAAAATATTCAATACTTGAAAGGGCCAACTTGTTAATGTTCGTGATGTTAACAGTGATTCAAAGTCCGTAACGTGTAATGCTCTGATTATGGACTTTGCGTCATCCTTTTGATTCAACCTAGTTCTTTATTTTCTTTGGGCTGGCAATGCTTGAAAATCAATGAGGCGAGGAATGACAAATGTTCTCACTTTAGCTCTTAGGGACTTAAAAGGCTCAACATCCCTCAATCCTTCAAAGAAAAGGAAAACGGCAAAGAAAACATGTTTGACTTTGGGTAGCGCACGAAACAGGAAAAGGTGTTTCCGCTCCTGTGAACCGGAGTGACCTGCCACTTCCTCCCAGCGGACTGTCCAGGAGTGGTAGGTGAGTGTGTGGGTGTGTTCTGTTGTTTTAAAAGAGGGGACACAAACCCAGCAGACAACATACTTCAACTGAAGCCTGAAGTCTCACACACTTTGAGTGAGAAAGGTGTGAAATACAACCTGATGGAGTTATGAGCTCAGCCCTGTGTAAACAAAAGGAAAATAGGAAGGAAACAATTATACTACGATGGTTGTCCTAAAATACACAAAACATAGGACAGAAAGAGGGGAGCAAGAGGGCCTCAAACATTCTGCCAGACAGAGAGAGGCCCTCTTATTCTTTCCAAAGTCTCGCTCTCTCATAACTATATGGCCACAGGGTGGGATTTGTCCTGCTGAAACATAATTAGGAATGTTCCACTGAGTCTGTGTGATCCTTCCTATACTCTCCTGTCTTCGCCCCTCTCTGCTCTTTCCTCCTTTCTTGTCCCTTCCTCCTCAGCTTTCTTTCTTCTTGCCAGTTCTCTCTGACAGCAGATATTCCCTGGGGGTTTTCTCAGGGCACTGGGGGAGTGGAGGAGGGTTTCTGGGCCCACTTCCCAGCTCGAGTTTGAGCTCTGCCCAGCTGCAGTCTCAGCACAGATCCACAGTGTGAGAGAGTGCGTGAGAGCGATGGCAATACGTATCAAAACACAGAGGAAGCGTTATTATGAACCGCCATTGCATGCAACTGTTCCATTAGCTAGAGGGTGATTCCCAGCACAGACATATAGATAGAAAACTATAGGCGTTTGATGGTATGGCGTTAGTCAGAAAATCTAGAGCAGGAGATTAGCACTGCTAATAATTTAGATTAGCATGCTTGACAGAGGGGCTAATTCAGACCTGTAAATCTAGCCCTTAAACACTGGATCTGTCTGGGGGAATATGCTAACAATGTGAAGGCATATCACACTACTATATCTAAACTGGTGGTTTGCAGTGCTGGCGCCTGCTTTTTGTCCGCTGTCTAGACCCCATGTTTTCCCTGCTACTGCATACTACTGGTTCACTTTCATCTCCCAGCATTCAACCTGTTCTCCCTCATAACAAACAATTGACTCCAGGTCTAATGCACTTTTCTTAGGGACAGCATCTTGTTGCTACAACTTGTCTCACATTTGACTCTGATCACACTGTAAAAATCATATTCATGTATATTAAATAAACATTGCATTATTACGTGTGGTTTCTATTACTTAAAACTGTCAACAGAAGTATTTGCTGTAGTGTTTTCCACCTGTTTTGCATAAATCATGTTTCCCATTGGGAAAAATCAGAGCCAGAAAAACAAGAACATTTTCCATTTGTAATTACAACTAGGAGATGATGTGAGAACAGCTTTATTCAGTCAGCAGGATTTGACATGATTAAATCCAACCTGAATGTAGCAAATGCCATTTCTGATTTTTTTTTTTAAATGTATAATCTATAAATATATATTATAAAAATAAATATATATATAAATACAAATATATATTTAAAAAAAATATATATATATATTTTACATAAATGATATATATAATATATATATATAATTAACTATTTCATATAATACACAATAACATACTGGAAGTTAAATACAATCACAGCACATCACTTCTCAGTAGATTTTTCATTTGTGCCCTTTTGATTTTAATACTTAAAAACATGAAAGTCAACTGCATTACCTTTTCAACATTTAAGTATCCTTTTTGTGTATCTCACCTCTTGAGGTGGAATCGCAGGTACTTGAGCACGGTGGGCCCAGGCAGGAAGGTGCAGCTCATGCAGGTGAGAAGCTGCCAGTAGCGGAGGTGCGCGGCCGTATACGGGGCAGGCGTATAGCTGGTCTGCTTCACTAGCTGGCAGTAAACCTCATCGCGGAGAGGTCGCAGGTCAAGGCAGGTCTGCAGCACGCCCTGGATGATGGGAATCGGCTCCCGTGCCGACTCTAGCTGCTGCAGGCAGTTGAAGAGCTTCACTGCCTCCTCACGCACAGAGCCGTAGCCTTTCCCGCTGTGGTCTGGAGAATGGAGGAAGAGGAAAAGTACAACATTGTGTTATGCTTTGATTTACACGATATACACGATCTATCTTAAAATTATATCAATTGCATGCACTTTGTAGTCTGTAAAAATGTCAAAGTTTACCATTACCATTATTTTTACACCCACTTCAGACTTTGTTGCTATGATAATGTATGACGTAAACTTGTATACCACTTACATGTGTGCTCCAGGCTGCCGTAGGGGAAGGGCAGCAGAGGAGCGTACAGGGGGCCCTGGGTGTACTTCAGGATGGGATTGTGCTGGTAGATGTGCTCCACTACCTCGGGGTTGAACTTATTCTCCTGAAGCACACAAGTGAAAAGAATTGTGACGATAACATCAACAGACACAGTAAAGAACACACTTTCATATGCCTTCAATAGGCCTGCAACCAACCTGGAAGAAAGTCAGCGAGTGGGTGATTGAGTATGTGTGTTTGCCTGTCAGGGGTGACTGGGGTCGATTTGACCGGGGTCACAATTCAGCTCTGGCAACTTTCAAAGCAGCAGGAAGGTCAAGTGATGACCCAGCAAACCGCACTAGCATGACTGAAAGGTTATATTTTATCGGCTGGTGTCAATGAGTTTAGTGTGCGTGTGTTTGTGTCTTTCGCTGCCTATGTGGATAGATGCCTTCCAGCAGTACAGATGGCTTCCATGATACTGCCCTCTAGCACCTGTTGCTCATTAGTAACATTGCCACTGCTCTGGCTCTCTACTGCCTCTGCAACCCCCTCAAACCAACCACCCTTTCTCTCTGGCAACAAGACAAGCCCGCTTTCCACCCTCCTTAGTGGGGCAAAGTTGACACATTCTTCTGATGTGTTTGGTGCACACTAGTGACAGGCTTGTCTGTTTGAAATGTGGGAATAAGATGCTGCTCTGTGGATCACATACAGCAGGATACAGCACAACATCCCAGATGAAATTCCTTCACTGTACATACATGGTAAGAACCCTTTGCTGTTCCCTTGACACATGCAGTAGTTGGACATTTTGGGAAATTCACTTATTGTCTTTCTTGACAAAAGCTAGATGAGAGGATTAATACCACTCTCTAGTTTGTACAGTAGATATGAAGCTGCAGCCTTACTTAGCGTAACGCTAGCACAAAGATTGGAAATGGGGAAGCAGCTAGTCTGAAGCCTACAAGCAAAAAGCTCAATAATTAAAAACCGAAATGTAAAAATTACAATTTTCTGGGGGTTATGTCACAGACCATTTCTTGACTGGGACCAGTAATTTCCTGGAGTCTCTGCCAGTTGCTTGGCAACTGTTCCTTTCCAAAAAAATTGTCCAGCACATAACCTCCAATAAAACAGTGATTTGTCTATTTTACACTTTGTATGGATTGAACAAACAAAATATTACATGTTAATTAGTAGGCTTTAGAGGGGATGCTAGGCTGGTTTTGTTGCATTTGGACAGAGCCATGCTAGCTGTTTCACCGTGTTTCCAGTCTTTATGCTAAGCTAAGTTAGCCAGCTGCCGGCGATAGCTTCATACTTGTGAGTGGTATCAACCTTCTCATCCAAGTCTCAGCATGAAAGCGAATAAGCTAATATCCCAAAATGTCTTACTGTTCCTTTAAAAAGATATTTTGTCTTCATTATAAGTCTTGTTTTCACAGTTTTGTCCATAATTTCTATCAGTTATGATAACATTGTGCTCACCAAAGTAATTGCTAAAATCTGGTGACAGCAACATTTCTGAAGTTACAAGAAGGTCACCGGAAGCAAGACACACAAGCGGTCAGACGATACAACAGGTTGCTAAAACACCAGGAGTTTAGCTAGAATATCTAAACCACTTTATTCGAAGGTCAAACCAAAACCAAGTAAACCTGAACTGTTGCTAATAATCCCTCAATTCACAGGAAAACTGTGTGTTGGCTCACCTACATTTTAGTAGGTCAGAGTTGAGCCAAGAAGTCTGTGTGGTAACTATGATGGATATTTTGTAATAACTTCAGTTTCCTTTTTCTTTCAATGTAATGTATGGCAGATTTAAGAGCAGTTTGCCCATCTAATCTGTTCTTCAGGTCTTCTCTCCATTTTTCTCTCTTTCACACATGGCCTCTGGCTGTAGGTCCAAGGCCAACACTACAATCCCTGCTCTCCGTTGTGTCTGTGGCTGGAACATGAACCTATGCTTTAAAGATAAGCAAGCACTCCTGTTCACACAAAGCCTCTTCTGTCCATTCTCTCTTTGATTTTTGCAGCAGCAGTCCTAATCTCACACTCAAAGGGAAAAATACCTCACCTATTTGAGAAAGTGTGCCAGTATGTAAAGGTGAGGGAAAGAGAAAGCAACAGACAGAGAGAGTATGAGGGAGAAAGACTGAGGAAGAGACTTCAGGGGGGTAAACTCAACAATGAATGATGAGCACTTTAAAAGCAGGCCCCCTCTGCTCCTCCAAAATATAAACTTGGCCCCTCCCGGCGAAGCAGACAGGGGCAGACGGAGGCAAGCAGATTAACCACTCTCTTTGAGATTAGAGACTCTCGTTGGGAGATTATGGAGACAGGAGGCCAGGCAAAGGACTGCTTATCTGGCCCTGCTGCTTCACACCGAGCTCCTTTGCCAAAACGTCCCCTCTCTTCCCCCCAGAGGCAGACTGATGCAAGACGAGTCATCTGTCTGCTCAATGAGATTCCAGCATGCTGTGTTCTTCAGCAACCCCTGGTCTAAAAATATGGCTGTCCATTATAAATACACTCTCCTTCCACATATCCACATTTTCAGAAAAACTCAATAACTGGAAATACCTTTATCTAGAAATGACCTCTCTGCTTCAGGTTTGTTTAGTATGTCCTGTCCCGTGTGGAGGAGTAAAATGAGATCATTCAAAATGTAAAGGCAAGCAGAGGAAACTTTGGACTCCCGTCCCAATGAGGCCGTGTGGTTTCCATGGTAGCAGAGCAGAGGGGGAGCAACTGTGTGTATTTGTTTTTGTGTGTGTGTGTGTGTGTGTGTGTGTGTGTGTGTGTGTGTGTGTGTGTGTGTGTTGCGTGGCCCACCTCGATGTCTCGAATCAGGAGCTGTGTTGGTGTGTCCACTGGTGCTTTGGTATCAATGATTTTCTGGATGGCACATGCCCAGTGCACAGCCTCGTTGAAGTGCTTGGTGTACAGCCTGAAGCAGTGCTTCCTCCCATATACTGTGATGCTCCAGTGGCCTAAAGGAAACACACAAAAAATAGCATTTTATATTCTTGGCACTAGGGCTGGGCAATAATTCAATATGAAAATATATAGTCTTTCAATGCAATCATATCGTGATGAAATCATATATCGCTATTATGTTGACTCAATTGATAATAGCAAGCACATACTAACTCAAACTTCTCTTAATATTTTGGGGGAAAATCATTTGAAGAATGTGGTTTTGTTTTTACATCACACTTTAAATTACCACTCAGTTCAATGTGATTAACAAGCAGTAATAGTATATATATATATATATATATATATATATATATATATATATATATATATGAAATATTATTTTTTTTCTAAAATTTCACTTGAAACTGTTGTGTTCATTTTGCACAGAAGTTCTTAATTAAATGAGAAAATACTCATTACTTTTACTTTACTTACCAGAAAACATAAAGCAATAATTATCGTTATTGAGATATGAAATGAGATAGAAGGGATAGAAGAAACTTTAGGTAAATGGGGAAGAGAACAGTGAAATGTTCTCTGCATGGGACACCCAGCATATCTGGCGTGACTCCCTCTCCCTGACTTCCTCTCTCGGTTTCACTGAGGATCAAAGGTCAGCCTGAGAGAAACCTCAGACCCCACCAAAACCAAACAACATCAGTTATTGTAAAGATGAGTTAGGACACGGGTGTTAACCCCCTCAGTGAGTCTACTCTAGGACAACCTGAAATAAAAGTGAAAAAGGGTGTGCCTCCTCCTTGTGCAGAGGAAGTATTAGACATACTCCAGTCAGTCTGGCCTGATCTGCAGCCCCACGGCTGTTATCAGCCTTTCCTGCTAGGTGACTTGACACTACTGCTGTACAGTTTCAATGGTGCCAAATAATGAACCTTTAAAAGGGAACTAATATTTCATGGTGACAACCAGAAAATACACAGAGGAAGTAAATATGTCATGCTTTCTCAGAGGCTTAGGAGGAACATAAAGTTATTCAGTGGTGAAACACCCAATAGAGCTTGTGACAAAGCCACTATTGAAAGAGAACTTCTCTCCAGAAAAGTCCCCTGGAGTTAGAAAGAACTATGTTTGGGTTTAGGTTTATAAAATGGTTTGGATATTTTAAGTGGTTTGGTGAAGTCAGCAGGACATAATACCCTCCATTGATGGACAGGCAGACAAACGTAGACAGAGGGCGACATGTTTGAGTAATACAGAGACTTAAAAAAGGACAAGTCATTCCAGTGTCTCTTCCCATACTTTCCCTTTTTTTTTTCTCTGTTTCTTTTGTTTTTTTTCATCCCAAAAGGGGAAGGGAGATGTCCCCATTGATTACTCAGATGTGAGGTTTGTAGACCAGCCTTGAGCCACATTTTGGACCAAACACAGCTGGGGCTTCCCAAACTTATTCAGAATTACAGCCCTCATGGGAAGGGAAAGTGGACCACAAGTCGTCACTTACATATAAAAAAAAATTTTAAAAAACCCTGAAAATTTTACCAAAAATGTCTATGTTCACTACACCACGTAGGGAATTAACACAGGTCTTACTGGACTTACGGGCAAGTACACAGTGTGAGTCAGCTGTGCATCAGGCGTGTGTGTGCCTCTCACCCGTTTCCTTGTATGTCTGCTTGTCTGGCCAGATGACAGAGCAGAGGTTGGTGAGGACCAGCGTGCCCAGTCTGCGGGCTCCCTTCTCTGGTCCGCTGTAGTAGTCGAGGGAGTCCTGGCTCAGCACGAACCAGTGCCGGCGCTGCTTGATCCAGTTGCCTGGCACCTCCCGCAACAGCCACCCTTTAAATAAAATACAAATATGTGTCATATTACAAGTCAACTTCAAAGTGAAATAACACAGTGACTGTTACATGCCAGAAGAACAGCATCAGTTATTTGATTAATTTTTAAAACAAAAATGTCAAACATTTCTTGGTTCCAAATTCTCAAATGTCCTGATGCTTTTTCTGGTCCTATTGTATACTGTAGTAAACCTGTTTTGGACTGTTTAATAAAACAAGTCATTTCAAGATGTCACCTTGGTCTCTAGAAATCAGACGATGTGATGGACATTACTGTTTTCGGATCTTTCATAGAGAAAACAATTAATCATTAAATAGTTTTCGTATTGATGACAAAACAATACTTTTTCTAATAAGCTTTTTTTATTTTATTTTAAGAAGTATATTTTATTCCCTTATTTTAATTAACAAAATGAAGCCAAGGTTATAACAATTTATGGCATTTGTTTTCAGTCAGACAAAGCCGTAGATGCACATTAACTATACACCAGTACAAGCATGTTCCTTGAAAGGTCTGGGCTGTAGGTGGGCTGGCCATGGAGCTACTAAACCAGTACAGCCGCACCATGTCTTCACTAAGAATAATCCCCAAGGCATGTAATTGTCCATAAAGTTTGTAGCAGTCTGTATGACTTGTTGGGGTAAATACTAGGGGATAAAAATACAGCCAGCTAATGGCATAGTCATTAAAGCCTGCATGCAGCCAACATAATTACCACTTTAGACGTTGACACACACACAGAGAGAGAGAGAGAGAGAGAGAGAGAGAGAGAGAGAGAGAGA
>CALSBV010010309.1:3045697-3070346 GCA_943590825.1 Bovichtus diacanthus
AAGAGAGAGAGAGAGAGAGAGAGAGAGAGAAAGAGAAAGAGAAAGAGAAAGAGAAAGAGAAAGAGAGAGAGAGAGAGAAAGAGAGAGAGAGAGAGATGTACTGGAACAGTGTGACAGAGAGAGTATGGAAGACATGCCTTCAGCCAGCTCAAATGCATGCCATGCCCATTGGTCTTGCCAGGCCTGGCTATACTATGCAAGACTGTTGTGTTCCCAAAGTCCTGAGGGTTTTGGAAAGACTGCAGCAGCCCAGATACACTGTTCCACGGCAGTGAACTTGTTCTCCCCCCTCAGTGATGTGTGCAAATTGTTCCTAATAAATATTTAATCTCAGAGTAAATAAATAAACTAGTTTGGCAGAGCTCGCCCAGAGAGAAACAGACGGAGGAGGATTGAAGAGTCCTGGTAGGGGGTCATAGTTTATCCAGAGGGCTGATGGAGAGGCTGGCAGAGGGGTGTAGCAGGCCACCTGGACCGATACTAGGCAGGGTGGGACTATCTGCGGGGGCAGTGCACTGCATACGCTGGCAGCGTGCCAGTTTAGGGGAAGGCTGTGCATGTGTGTTCATATGGCTTGTGCATGCATGTTTTAGAGTGGTTTTAAAAGGAACAATTAGGCGATGTACCTTCAACTTCCTACCCAGTGAAACCGGCAATGACGCCACGCCAGCGTCACAGCTTCCTCTGTGGTGAGCAAGCTGCGTGCCACCTGTCAGACAGTGCTTGCCTGCGTCTTTCTTCCCTCTGCTCTCACTTACTTCCTTTTTACTTTCATCTACCCGATTTCTCTTCTCTCCCTGTTTTTCGTCCTTGCCTCAAAGTGGTTTTCCCAGGCAGTGCAAAGCCTCCCATGTCTTACTGCTACTCCAAAGTAAAAATAAAGAGAGAGGAGGGGGGCAAAGGCTCAGCTTCTCAGGCTATGTTTCCTGTTTAAGAATGATTCTATATGATATAAGTGGAAGGTTTGAACCCACCATAAACCCACCCAATATAGCCTAAAGCAAAAAAAAACCTGGAGGTACTTAACACCACATCAGAGTGACACAGCATCAAAACCCAATGTGAAACGGATAAATAAAAACCATGAGGTAAGTCGGGCTGAGCTTGCTGACAGACTGGGTGTGCGACAGGGGAGGCAGACAAGCTGACTGGGTGAGAGACATGCAGAAAGGCATGCCTGCTACCTTGATGCCTCTCTTACAGACAAGGGACGTCCCACAGATGCTGCTCTCTTTGGGAACTTTAAACACTGCGATAAGGAAAGAGAAACAGGGGAGAGACAGAAAGAGAAATAGGAGCACAGTCCCCTTTACACCCCCCCCCCCCCCCCCTCTGGATCCCATCTCTGTGGCCTGCTAATGTCTCCCCTGGGGGCCACGGCTCGCCCTTAATTTGTTTCACTTGTGACCCCTGACCCCCAATGCCCTGCCCCCCCCAACACAGATTGTGCAAACAATCTCTCTCTGTGCATTTCAATCTCTTTACTGCAAACCTCCTGTCCCTCTCCGAGCACCGAATGTGTGTTCCATGAATTTTTAAATGACATTTTAATGAAATACAAGCATTGCAAATCAAAACACCTCACTTCAAAGTACAATTCTAAAATGTGTTTCATGCACAAATCTGCAGGCATATGCATGCTGGTATTTAAAAAAAAAAAAAAAAATTATAAATTAAGGAACATTAGTAAAATGTAAACATTATTTTACTGTAGGCAAACATTTTCCTTCTATAAACACTTAACTCTCAGGTCAGCGCCTGAACCAAAAGACATAACATTGGCTTCATGAAGTTATTTCTTTACCATACCTGTACATTTACTCATAACTAAACCTGGATCAAACAGAGCATGAGAAGCTCTACATCATGTGAGGAGCAGCTTATTTTAACTTTAAATCAACAAGGGTATGTCAATAAACCACCATCTTAACATCTCTTTCTCTCACCACTCAATGGCCTTTAAAATTTATCCTCCCATCATCAATCTATAACTGCAATGTATGTGGCCTATTTATACGGGGCAATATTAACCCCATGTAGCCTCAGGATGTCTGGCTGAAAAAAAAAAAAACATACTGAACAAGGCCTTAATGGAGGAACTGTTACATACATATCCTTGCGCAACACACACAGATAAATGAGGTGGATTATCTAACGCCCTGAGGTGTTGTGGTGGGTCGGAGGATGGGGGTGTGCTGAAAAAAACTAAAATCCCAAGTGACAAGGAAAGGAAAGTAGCTGTCCTCTGTTTTGAAAGAAAACTTTTCTCCTCAAACAGTGAGACAGGGACATAGAGGGGGCAGCAGTGAGGGAGGGGCACTAGCCAAGGGCGCATAGTAACTGCTTTCAGAATTAGGCAATCTGACTGCCGCCATTCCAAACAGGACGTAACTTATCCAAGTGCTGGCATTTTCTCCGTTCAAGTAACAGGCCAAGACGAAAGAAAAAGAAATCACACAGAAATATCCTATGAAATCATTCCTCAAAAGCATCAGACACCCAAGACGGCGCTGCTGTTGCCAGTAGCTATCCTTGCATGAAGGCACAGAGCGGGCAAGGGGAGATAATTAGGGTAATGAAATATACTATACTTAAGAACAGCATCAACCTTGCCCTGCAAGGACCTCATTTATTAACTGAAGGTTAAAGTAAATGTTTAGTCAGTAAAATGTCAAAAATAGTGAAACATGCCTATCACAATTTCCAAAAGGAGATATTTCCAAATGGTATGTTTTGTCTCACAAATAGTCCAAACTCCAAGATATTTAATTTGCATTAATAATTAAAAAAAAGAAGAGTAAAAATATTGTATTAAAGAAGATGGAACCAGTCAATGTTTAGCATGTTTGCTTAAATAACTAGTTTCTAATCGAACTGTTCTGTCGATTGACTAACTTATAGTTTCAGCTGTCGGACAATGCTCGTCACAACTGAACATAGCAGGTAAATGCATACAGTCAAAGGCTGTTTTCATGTGACTCACCTTTGACCAACAGTTCAGGCTCTTCCTCCAGGCCCATCTTATTCTTCTCGATGATCAGACTCTTCATCTCTTCAGACACTTCTGAGACAGTGTGCCTGTGTAGAAGAGCAGAAGAGAATGTAAATAACTCTGCTTCCCTCTCAACTCAAGTCTTCCCCTGACTACTCCCTCCCATTGGATAGCTAATTGGCCCAGAGACACACAGTTGGCTGTGAACCCCCCCCCCCAATGTGACACTGTGCCAACTACAAGCCTCTCCGATACTCTGAGGTGGGGGTCACACAGGGGGGACTGGAAGAAGTGCCACGAATATCTGTCCTCCAGCGTTCTCCCAGTTTCCCTCCCTAGCAGCACGCAAGCACACAAACACACACTGATACATACCACGCCACTGTGGACAGCTCGTCTCTCTTTTATCACTTTGGCCGCCACGCTGAACGAGCGACTGAAAATAAACGTGACAGAGCGACGCCGGCCTGACTCCCAGCCAGCCAGCTCACTCCGGGCAGAGGAAGACAGAAGGTTCAAGAGGTCACAGCCTCTGATAGTTTAAAACCAGAAACATCAAAAACATCTGTAAATCTTATTTTTTTTGTCTTGCTTTCATTTGAATTGTTTTATATACTGCAGCATCTGTTGTTGTTTTTGGGTGGGATTTTTCTGTTTTGTATATATTTATAATTTTTTTTCTGTTAATTGGTGTCGAAGGGTGTGTGTTTGTTAAATAAAAAAAAATATTAAAAAACATCTCTAAATCCGCTGAAACCTCACCAACACATTTGCAGCTACATCTACAAACAATGATGCTTCAACATCTGGTCAGGCAATGTTGTGGACAAATTCAGACTTTGTCTTCTCAGGCCAAGGTCCATTTACAGTCTATTAGATTGTTTGGAGGTTTTATCTCTCCTCATTTATTTATCCAATTACTTGTATATTTTCTCTATTTCCTGGGTCTAACTAGCATGAGAGGCACAAGTGACAAACCCCTCCTTCCTTCCTGTCCTCCTCCTGCTGCTGGGGTCATTGCTCTCAGGGTTGAATCGAGCCGTCCCTCCCAGGGAAATGTGGCCTCCTGTTACCTACTCCTTCGCCAGCTGATTTACGTCCTCATTGATCTGATAATTCAGGAAGGTTGCTCCTCACGGAAGTCAGCAATAATCAATGAGTCTAAATATAGCCTTATCTGCTTTGACTCAGTTTACATGAATGCAGAAGCCATTTCCTTTCAGTTTGTGTGCGCTGACCTGATCCTGTCTATACCTCATCATGTTGACCTCTGCAATGTTACTCTCAAATAGTGCCTGTTGTTAGGGGTGAGAGAAATCCATACGACATAGCATCGTGATATTTTGTGTGGCAATATTGTATCGATACAAGGACGGCAAAAATCTATCTTTAATTACATAAACTATTAATATTGCAAGTATATATTAACATTTTTAACACTAAATGTATGCATTCAGTTTAGTTGGACTGTGTAGACTGTGAAACAGTTCAGTTTGTCATGCAACATTTATGACAGTGTTGGTCAGTCTGCCTGCTTGCAATTCCATTTTGCTGCAATAAAAATGATTGAAGTGTGATGAACAGACTGAAAACTATACGTTATTTGATAAAACACATGTTGACAACAGGTAATAAAAAGGGCAATATATTGCAATATATGTTATCGCAATACTTGGCATATCACAAAGAGTTTAAAATCGCAAAAAGCTCGTATTGTGACTCAAGTATTGTAATAATACCATATCATGGGGCCTCTGGTGATACCCATCCCTACTTATTATGCTTAAATAAATCCAATTTATGAAATGTATTTTCTGTTGTAGATCTTAACTGACTGGCTTCAGTCTCTAATTTTAGATAATGTTCAGACACAGTGAAACTCTATATTGCGGGACAGTTTTTCTGCATGTGAATGTGAACTGGTTCAGGGCATCACCAGAGAGCAGAAGTGAGAAGGAGAGAGTCAGGAGGATCCTGTCACATTATACTTAGTCAGGCTGTTTAACTAAGCTGGCTCGCCGGCTACAGCAGCAGCCTTCGGGGATCTCTGACAGTCCCTGAATCCACAGACCCCACTTATAGGCATTAAAATAAACACAGAAATGTGACGACGTATCTTATTTGAGGTTGTTAATAACCCCTGCTACATAACGGAGACATGCACGCAGACAGGCAGAGATAGTCTATGTATGCCAAATGAGAGGAATTAGATCTATAGAAAAACTACGGCGCGACTGGAGAATATAGCCTGCTGTGGTGTTTATGTTCCTTGGATTATTGCTATCATCTGCGATGGGTATGCATCCAAAATGTCAAAAGCAATAAAAGTTTCTAGTTTCTTAGTTTCTAAATCTCTATTTAGCATACACTAATATCACAAACTAGGCTAATTCTGAAGTTCAAAACTTGTAAAACAACTGGTGTAACCTGCTGCAGGATTTGAAGCGGCAGTCTTATAGAAATTAAAGACATGACTTTCAATTTTACAGTTTATTGAATACATTTTGTGGTACACATGGTCGTACATCTTGGAGGAATATTCTGAGTTCAAAATTAAACTTGGCTCTCGTGTGAAGATTTCAAAGAAACGTGGGCATGTTGCCATACATACAAAACAGAACAGAAATTATTTTTCCATCCTGAAATACTTTATAAAATCAATTTTAGTGCTTCGTTTAGTCCACGTAGAGAAGGAAGAAGGATTATAGCCTAGGTTTTGACCTTTAGCAGCACAAACTAGCCTGACCTTCAGATTAGACACTGCTGTAGCAGTCAGTTTGATAATTGTGCTTTGGATCTCCACAGCTGCCCAGCAGCCCTAAAACCCCCACCTCCACTCAACCCCCATAGGCCCCTATGCTACCACCCCCACATTCCCAGAAACCCCAGCAAAGGCCGTGACGGTGGGGCCTTTAGTGAGCAACTTCCTGTGGAGTGCAGGAAACAATTTGACATGGGGATTAGACAGCACGGAGAATAGAGCGAGTGCACATCTACAGACAGACAGCACCTCTCTCTGTCTCTCTTGCTCTCCCCTTGTGGACTAAAAATCAGCTGCTGCAGAGGTGTTTTGTGTCTTGTTTGAGATCAACACAGTACAGCTGTTTTTTTCTATTAGAAAAACAGAAAAGGACTTTTGCTTCTAAAGGAAAAAGGTGCAGCATAGGAAAAAGACAAAACAACTTCACACTCATTTGTTTATATCTAATCACGTCGCATAGGTCAGCTTGGCCCAGAAAATAAACTGCTAGCAAAGTAAAAGAGGCAGAAGTCATGAAAAGAAGACAAAACATTTCCCTATATGCACAATCACATAGATCTGATTCTATAATACATCTAAAGCACATATTCACATCCTGTTCAGTAGTGTGCGTGCAAGTGTCCTTTAGCCTCTGTACAACAGTGAGAGACTGTATGGTATAAAGCCAATAAGGCCCACTGATATTGTGTATTACGTAATTGACGATGAAATTAGCTTTTCAATACTCATCTAACCATTACTAATTGTCACCACTACTAGTTGTGTTCACTTCTCTATTATACCCAAACAACACAATAATAATAATAATAATAGAGTTCAGATGTGAGAGGGACATTTACATGATATCACCGAATTCCACGTACTTGAATGAGCTTTATCAGAAAAAGGTGTATGTTGTCCCGCCCTAACATGTGCCACAAAATGAACAAGAGAACCAGGGAGCTGTCAATCAAGTACGGTCTGTACACGCCCATACAGTTCTGAGAAGACAACTGCACTTTTATCAGCATGAGACCAATTCATTGTGTTGCCGCTGAAATCAAGGCTGTTGGGATTTTAGCTACCTCAGTCCAGCCTCACCACATGTAAATCTTGTCAATCATGCCGGCCTTGACCCTGTTCTGTCTTGAAGCAGCGACTCCGCCCAATTTAATGCAGCGTTCGAATCAAATCGTTAAAACCGCAATTACGAGAAATTGACAACAACGATGCCTCCCACTTTGAGGAAAAAAAACTAAAGAAGTGCAAACAAACCATTGGCAAAATGGCCGCAAAGCCTTCATAGCTGGCAGTTTCATAAAAATTTAATGTAACATTAACACATAATGAACGAAAAACAGCAGCCAAGGCTAAGAGTGGGGTATGTGTTTATATGTAAACACAGCAAAGTCTGAATAGCGGGAGGGTTCCTGTTCTTCCCATTCTACCGAAACTGCGAGAATGCAGCATTATTTAAGATACAGATTGAGGTTATGTCTAGATAATAACCCTTGAGTTGCGAAAAATCTTGCAAGACTTGCTACCAGATGACCTATATTAACCTCAACCAGTCGAGGATAAAGCCCATCCTCAACCATCTCGCTAGAGTTTCGCAAATCAAGGGTTACCATCTAAACAAGACTACAGATCGACTCAAATCAACAGCTTATGGACATTTACAACAGTACATACTGAAATAAGGTCATCACAACTGATGAGCATATTGTCTGTAGCCCTTTCATGGTGACAATGATGGTGACACACTTAAATCCGCCAAGTATAAACAGCACAATGAGTTGATTAGTTTGTGAGTGTCTGTCTGGTGGAGCCTGCTGGAGCGATGAGTAATTGATTTCAGTCCATGGTCTAATCAAAACGCCGAGATGCTAATTAAAGTTAGAAAAGTAGTGTCCTTGCTCTTGGGCTTGGGTGACCGCAGTGGAAACAGTGGAGACATGTTCCAGCATACAAAGCGGGTCCTTGTGACCACAAGAACATGCACAATTGCAAAAATGACCCTTGTGCGGATGTGTCACAGAAATGCTTGCTGATTTATGTGATGGATGAAATGTCTGGATGGGTCCAAAGAAGCATTCAAAGAAATGACCTCAAACCAGCTGCCTTTGTTGATGTCCAGGCTCATATAACTGTCCACAAATGACAGCCGTCAAGTACAGTTTATTGGACATCAGAACAATCACCGAGGATAAATAACACTATCTGAGATGACCTTCATTAAAATACAGTGGGTCATACTGTAGCAATAAATAATCAGTTCCTTTTTGTAGAAATCCATTCCTCTGTCTCTCAAGTCTGCATCTCCTCCCCCACATTGCTTGGCCTGGCTGCATGGGCCTCTGGCTGAAGTTGGGCTGGTGGGAAAATGGGAATGTGGTGATTAAGACTGGGCCTATATGACCTCCCAGCTAAAAATACGCTGTTTACTCAAGACCACTGCCAAGAAACTCTGGACTAGGCAGAGGGGAGAGGAAAAAGCCATGTTTTGAGAAAGGGGGGGGGGGCACATGTGTGTGACAGGAAGTCTAGTTTGCGACTGAAGGAGAGTGTTGATCAGCAAGAAATGCTATGATTGAAAGTAAGTGACTTCTTAGTTTGAATTAAGTTACTCTGATGGTGAGACTCAGTGATGTGAATTAAAACGTTCTGTATTTGCTGATGTTGTGAACAAGGCCAGTTGAAAAATGACTGTCAAAAGTCGTCAAAGCAGAAAGAGGGCTAATGAAAAAGCAGACGGAACAAATGGTGAGAAGGGGAGATTGAGCAGTCCTCAAGTGGCCACTTTCCATCTGGTACTGTTTGTACTCTGTTCTCTGCCCCAGCTATGAGAAGGAATTTGAGAGTCAGGAAAGTGGGGATGAAAAAATAGTGATGATGTAAGACAGATTTGAGTGTGGACACAGCAGGAGGGAGCAAGCTGCTTGGCACTTTGTGCTGACTGAGAGACAGACAGGGGAGACCCCACGCTGTCTGCCTGCAGACATATGTCCATCACCCACACCGTCATTATGCTGCCTGCGACTGTGAGAGGTCAGTGCAAACACACAACAAATCTATTACAGGCCTCCTGACATATAGGCCAAAATAATATTAACATTTGAAAATGTTGTTCCCAGCCTCTCCAGATGAGTCTCTGCAGTTACACAGCAGTCAATTTAAAGAGCCTTTCTATCCTAATTTAAAATATAATAATCCACTTTGTTGTGTTATGTTTGATACAACATTGTGGTGTTTTCAAACTTCCGGTTGGAGTTTCTGGATCCACAAATGACAGAATGCATACCTGCAGAAACCATATGAGGTTACTTATTAAAGCAATGTCTAGTCTCTTGTAAGCAAAATGCAGTCCAATATCAGTTATCACAATTAAAAAAGTCTATCTTGTAAAATAAATCACAAAATACATGTTAATATTAAAAAACAATATTTACAAAATCATCCAAAATGTTCTTCCTTGATACTGAAAATGTTTGAAAAACATTTTTCGAGTGATAGCGAGATGTTTTGATTACGTTGCCTGTGTGTGTAATTCTTACTATATGAGAAAGAAATACTTATAATGAATAGAGTTTGCTGTGTAAGTGCCCTGCAGCTATGTTTGGTTCATATAAGTCCTGTTAGAAGGCTTTAAATGCATAACACACACAAATTATGGTATGTTCAAAGTTGAGGGTGACTATGAATGTATATTCACATACAATGTCAGCATACTGTAAACAAAAGGACTCCATTATAACCAGGAATTATGAGAGAACCCTGAAATGACCCACACAGAGATTTGTGTCTGTGCCCACCTCTCCCTTTTTTAACAGAGGCCGGCCTATCTCCCTCCCTAACCACATAAGGCCGGCAGCATGACACATTATCTGAGCATTACCATATTAACGCAAGTCTAGTAGGATACAAATAAATTCCTCCAATTCAGCGCCGTCACATCTGGGCTGTTATTCAAACTAATAAGTGAGATTAATGTCTCCTTCTGGACTGTCCAATTCAATAAAAGAACAGAGTAAACCAGAGCAGCCCTGCCTGTTAAATGAGACTGAAGATAAAAGAATATGGCACCATTTACTACATCACAATGCCCTGACTTATCAGCGCTTGGCTTGGCTTTCCCTCCATACAGCTGAACTTTCGGGCGTGTCCAGTCATTGGCCAGGTAATGCCCAAGCACTCCACTCTCTAATCTCTGCACTCAGTGTGATGATTACAGTCAGGCTTTTAACACACTCCCTCCAAAACCTGTAGTTAATTATGCCATGTGGCCTCGGGCCACCTCCATTATAATGCAGAAGTGACACACGCACACACATCTGAACCACACCTCTTCTGGGAGTGCTGCTGAGGTAGGACTGAGTCACCCAGTCCAGTTAGCCTGCCTCCCTTGTTACTTCTTCCCTTCCTTCTTTCCCTTCAAGCCTCAAGAGACAGCACGTCCTGTAGGACTGCAGAAAAATGTCACAGCTTCAGCTCCCCTACCCACTTCCTGATGCAGCTCTCTTCTTGAGAATTGTTGAAGCCCCTCTTCTATTCAATTGGGGTTTAAGATAGTCCGACATGTCAATATTTCTGACTCATTGCCTGTGAGTAGGCAGATGTACAGTAGAGACTCTGGATGAAGGAAGAGGGGCGGGGGGATGATAAGGGAATGATGCCAGAGACAGAGTGGAGCAGAGCCTGGCTACATCACTGTCTGAGATCACAGCCTTGCACTAATAGTCTGGATCCAGCCCTCCATGAATCACTTCTTTTCATTGGCACTAGCATTCACTTGTCAACCACATGACCATTTGAATTTCATTATTTGTGAGACGCATAGAGGTTCCTTGTATAGGTCATTTTGAGTATACAACCTTTAGACTAACACGGTGATTTGATTTGGAGGCTGGATAGAGTTAACCTGTGATTGGTCACAATCATCTAGGTTGAAGATTGACATATTTTTGGCGAATGTGGTCCAAAACAACAACCAGCCTTTGAATGGCAAACCTCAAACAGTTACAGTGAAAACAGACATCATCTATAAGAAACCAAAGTACCACGGCATCTTTAATGCTCTCAGATTACATTTCCAAATATGTCATCTGAGAGCATAAAAGATCATCTGTCAATATACATGCGAGTCTGTACCGCTTCCATGTGTGTACAAATAATGTGAGCATGTGCATTGATTTGAGTTTAGGCCCATGTGTCATGACTAGGCACATAAGGAGAGCCCCAGGACAAAACATACACCAGAGCAGATCAAGTGAAAATCAAGTGATTGGCTTGTACGTACACATGTGCCTGCCAGGGGATACAGAACTCCCCAGCACTCAGAGGAAGTATACGAGTAAAATAAGGAACTGTTACTTCCTAAAAATTCAGGTTAAAAAAACTGCTTCTTTCTCTCCTTACCCATTTGTTCCATTGGCTGTGCGAGTTGGTTGAGAAACAGTCACTTCAGGTGGACTCTGTCAACAGAAGAGAGAGAAAAGGGTAAATAGATAACAAAACAACACAAACAGTAATCTGTCCTTAGAACTAGTCAACAGGTTGGAGTGATCCTTCAATAGTTTTCCTTCAGTGGCCATGTTACAGTAGAGCATGCAGCCGTTCCTGGCAGTCTCAGCACATAGCTGCTCTGTTCCTGTAATGCTTGGCTTTCAATTGCAAGGCGTGAGCTGGTGGGGAGAAATATGGCATTCAAAACAGGCTCATTTAATATAGGAGTGGGGAACTGAGGAATCATTTGTGTAAAAGCTGCCTGCACCCCAACCAGCAAACCCCAAAAGGTTTTTATTCTGATCATTCATTTCTCTAAGAAGGTTGTTAACCTAAAAATAACCCTAGTCTTTAAGATTGCACCTATACCAGGAACAGCTGCCTTCATCTTTTCTATCCACATGTTTATAATGTCACAAGTTGGCTGATAGCTTGATGAAAACAAGTGGGAAAGATAAAGAGCCTCTGGAGGGGGATTGTGTAAAAACAGCACTTTGTGCAGTAAAATGATGATGTCCTAATGTAGATTATCTGATCAACACAGCGACAAGTTATCTCGACTGTAAGCCAGCTGCTCATATCAAATTGCATTCTTTCTTTCTTGGACATCGGTTTTGTATGGAAACTGGGGTTAGTGCTTCTACTCACAACCAATGGTGCTGCCACTGGCAGACACGTAAAATCAAATTTCATGGGTGGAACAATGAACTTTTCATTCCAGGACTTCCCTGTTAGGCAGAGGATGGGAAAGGATGTTTCCTTTCACAGAGCTCAGGCCCCTGGATTCCCATCCTGACCTTGGAAAACCCCATCAGACATCAGAGCTTGCCTGGGTGCAATTTGGACTGATTCCCTGGTGTGCAGGGCAGCACTGTGTGTCCCTGTGGCCGGACTTGTTGTCTCTGTGAGCCACAGCCTTGAGCCAGCTCCTGTGGCTGCCCCGGCCCAACTCTGGGGTGTTGGCCTACCTGAAACTCTATCCAGGTCAGCTCTGGGCCCCTAACAGTTCACACACCACACTTTACAACTGGGAAAACCAGCCTATGTATAGCCCTTGCCCTGCAAAAAAAGGTCTTTAGGGATTTATCAAAAATAACAAAGAAATCATGAACTGCAAATGTATAGGCTAGCATTGAGTCTGTGTTATATTTATAAGGCTGATGGACTCTATCAAATAAGGGAAAGATGAAGGAAAGATGAGGGTTTGGATAATGAGATATGATTAATGTTTAACTCAGGGTGAGGTACTGTAAATGTCAAACCAGACAGACAAGAATAATTGAACAGTGTCAGAAAGAGACTTGTGAATGTAAGAGTATTTAAGGTAACTCCCTATACCCCTGTCCTCTAACCGTAAATAATTTAACCAAGCCAACAGCTCCAGAGAACACAATTCAGTCACACAGCCATGACTGAAAATGACAAATCAATACTAATCACATCAATGACTGCAAAGCTGTAATTCCACAATGTAAACTAATCAGAGGATCAATAAACTAATGAGTCAGGTAGATCAAGTTAGAATATTTTGAGTAATTCTCCACAAAACGTGACAATTTACAGAAAAATAGCTTTCCAATAGAGTTAATGGGCTGTGGGATGAGGAACAAGGATAGCGTGCGATGCAGAGCCCTGGCAAAAGCTCTCCCTTTGGACGGGCATAGGATGAATCATTCCAGACTAGAGCAGAGCACGGAGGGAAAAAGAGAAAGATGCCGTGATGTGTTCGTTCCGTGGCTGACTTCCGCTCTCGCTTTCCCCCCTCCCGTCTACTCTCTCGCTCTCTCCCTTCAGCTCTCCTGGGAGGCTGAGTAACCAGGAGGAAATGCTTGGGCTCAGCCAGTGTCAGCCTGAAGACCAGATGTGTGGCCTGGAGGTGGTGAGGCAGAGACGCAACGGAAACCAAATATAAACCAGTGTACCGTGACACCTCTGAAGACAGAGGGCAGTAGTGGCGGTTAATGGGTCCCGCTTTCAGCGAGGCCGGACTGTTCCCATTTTTTCCAAGTAACAGGATGCATTGCGGTACTCCGGCCCACACTTACAACTGTAAAAGGCTTAACTCTCTGTGGTGGTAGGTTATTGGTTAACGTGACTTCACGTTGCATAAAAACTGAATAAAGTTTCAGTGGAAACACGGAAAGAAGAGAGAATGACGGATGTCCAGTCCTAAAATTAGTGCCTTGCTGTCCCAACACTGGGGGCATTCAGCTCAGTGTAACTGTTTGGGCAGCTGTTGGAGAGAACTTTTTTTGAATGAGGACTGTAAACATGCAGGGAAAGGGTTCTGACATGGTCCTGTGCTCCTAAGGGCAAAGCCTGCACAAACGTCAGCACTGACTCATGATTCCAACCTCAGTGAGAAAGAGTCCTGGCAAAGAACAGTGTGTCGTCTATGGCTTTGGTGCTGTGGATGCTGCACATTATGGCATCCTCTGGCAGCGTGTTGGAAAACAACGCAGGAGATCGTGGTGAAGGTTTTGAAAGCCTTGAGGGAGGGAGAGGGAGACTCCACCAGACCTGTGGTTTACTGTGGTCATCCCTGGCAGGAGCTGGACAGGCCTACTAAATGGAGTATTTCAGTGTTATGAAGCCCAAAAGAGAGATACACACATACAGCCAGGGAGGTCTAACCTGCTTTCTGAAAATGTGGCTTCTCAAGCTCTGCACGAATTGGAGCTCTTTGGGTAAATGATGGAACGTGGCCCTGAGGGGCTTTCCCTGGGATTCATTTTAGACCATCTTCAACCCTTCACCTCCCCCCTCCGTTAACACCACAGAAAGCCAAACAGTATCAGTTAGATCTGTATATTGTGAGAGGAGGGCTGTGGGATGCGCGACAAATTGCGTTGTTCAAGAGTGGGTCAGCTGATGATATTGGCTTAGAGTGGTTCAGCTGTGGTTTTAGTTATTGGCTTAGCGTGAACTATTGACACAGAGTTACAATACGCTGAATGAACCAGTGACACAGATCAAGAGGAAACAGGATTTGTGGAAGTGGATTGATTACCTGTAAGCATCAAATCACCAAATCAATAATCAATAACTTTAGATCACCTTGGTGGACTTATGATAAACAAAAAAAAATACTTTTTTAGTCCAAAAGAACAGTTTACTTTGGTTACTCTGTAAAACACTGACAATAAAGTGATTCCTGCAGATTAAGAAGTAATCTGATAAACTGATCAAGCCTAACCATGATAGTTTAACACAGAATGTTCCTCAGAAGGGAAATATAAATATAGTATATCATACTTAATAAATATTTATAAGCAAGAAATCAATAGAAATACAACTCTAAATGTACACCACTGTAAGGGATAGAGCAGCTTTAGAGACAGAGAAGCATTAAGATATTCACATGAGTCACTTTTGCACTGCGATACATAAGCTTATAGCAAAAATGATAGAAGCAGCTTTGTTTTAGGACTTATGTTAAAATGCACCAGTATCTTATACGACTCATCTTCCTGAGAGACTAAAGAGAGAGAACGCAATCCCTCAATCAAGGTCATCGTCTCATAGAGCCCCGCTCTTCTCAAACAACACATCAACAATTCAATCGACAAACGTTAAACTCAAGCCACCCAGAGGAGCACAATTCTGCAGTTGGAGCACAGGTTGCATTTTAGTGAGGGATCTGAGAAAGTTACAGGAAAAGGAGATCTCTGCGCCTCACTTTAAAAACCATCAGGTCTCTATTGGGACATGTTACTATTATCTCGTATTGATCGTGAACATGGAGTACATTTGGGTTCCTTTGACCGCCAATGGCCAGGCAGATGGTACATTATGACCAAGCCAGGGATGTTTGCCAAGAAGAAGAGTGCTGAACACCAACGCCTCTCTGGATACCCCTGAGTAACAGATGTTGCTCTTATCTGCTATTTCTGTTGAGGCAATAACCATGTAAAACATATCTATTCCCAACGTTTTCATGCAAATCTTTGTGGTGTCGCACTGGTTGGTTGCAAGCACACAAATAGGCCAGTTAATAGATAAGCAGGATATGCAAGTAGTGGCTCCAGGTGGTATTACTTTCATCTACAAAGCCATGCTGTTAGTGTAAACCATGTCTCAGCAGCACAGAATACCTAGGACTATGTTATTATGCAACATAATGCAAATTAAGCTGGCAAAGGCTAAACAAATATGAAAACATTTTCCTTATAAAGAGTAAGTCTGATTCGGGGAAAAGCACACCGTTCCAATACATATTTAAGGGTGGATTTTTCTAAGATATATACATAAAGTACATAAAGTACGTTAGGTCATACAGATAGAGCCTACCTCAATTCAAGGCAACAATGCCCCCTCACAAGTGGGTGGACAATGCTGAACTCTCTGCGCCTGATCAGATGACTAACATTACAGAGAAGACAAGGCCGCAGTCTTATTTGCAATTGAGCAGACGGAGGCCAAACACACAGAATCACTTCAACACACTGGGTTTTACAGCTTGCATCAGTGTGTATGTGTGTATGTGTGTGTGTGTGTGTGCGTGTGTGTGTGTGTGTGTGTGTGTGTGTGTGTGATTGCTCAATGTTGCCCAAGCCTCCAAGACCGTGCAAAACCTAAAAGTCAAGCTGGCAAGCAGCAGCACTTTCTCTATGCTGCATCAATAATAGACTTGCATTGAACAAGTTGATCCTTCCCACAGACAACAAAGTTAACAGCTGTGTGAACACTGTAGCTTGCAACTTCAAAATGTGGGCAATACACACAAGTTGCATTTCTAAATACCTTAAAAGTTCCAATCCATATTTACTTTTCAAAAGTAATCATTTTCATATCAAGAACAGTGATCTGTTTGCACATAACTGAAATTATTCTCCTGAAGTTAAGCCTGTTTTATGAAATTGACGTGCAAGAAGACGTACAGGACAGTTTTTACAGCCACTACTTGACATTTTTAAATGTATATATTCAATAACAGTATGCCATGAACTGTCTATGTAAAGTATTCATGCACAGGAATTGTAGTCTAGTGCAGGTGGAGTTTTTACCCGTCCATTGGGAGTCAAGTCCTCCTTGTTGCGCAATTCAAAAGACTCTTCCTCCTCTTTCTCCCCATAGTCCCGTCCGAGCAAACTGAAGCCCTGCCTGCAGCACAGAAACCAGCAAACTCCTTGCAAAGGCATTCAAATGAGGTTATGTGTGTCGTCTTCTGCTATCCAGGTCGGTGAATTCAACATTCACGTTGCTGTCTCGGCCGCAAGTAACTCCAAGAGCTGCGTGAGAGCATACAGGACAGCCTCTCCATAGATATCCAGCGAGGAGGATGAAGGGTAGCATAAGCTTACTCTCTCCTTTCTGTCAAGGAAAATGTCTAGAAACTGTACATGACAGCAGTCAAACTCCAGCAAAACCAACAGAAAACTGGTTCAAGGAAAATCCTCCCTTCTTTCCTCGCTACACTTTGCTGCCCCTGTTTGAACAACTTCACACGACCAAAGTACAACAAAAATATATTTTTGTTTCCAAAAACTGGCACTGTAGGCTAAAAATACATCAAGTTGAATGCGCCTGACAAGAGCGACACTGTGGTTGTCAGCGTTTTATAAACACATTTGGTGAGTAAAGTAAACGAGCACCTTTGTAAAGTACCGACTGTCTGACTTCTGAGTTTGAACAAAAGCGTGCTGCAGCTGGACTGGGTAGTGTGGGAGGAGCGGCCACGCCCACCGACCTCATGTCTAATTTGTGATTGGCTGAACGCGGACACTCCTCGAAATGACACGCCCACAACACACGCCCTACAAACTGACGAACATCACATGTCCTTTGGTCGATGATAGTAATCAAATCATCCAGATGTCCCGGTAATACTCTTTTAAGGACTGTCTGCTACAGTCATTAGTAAGGTTTTTTTTTCAAATCACTGCTGTAGTATTCACACTGGGAATTAAACTCAGAAGTGAGAGTAAATAGACTTACATTATGCTGGTTATGATGGTCTTTTAAATCTCTTGGCCTATCCTCTAAGCCTTATTGTGCTATAAAATTGACCTGCAGTTACAGATATGAGAATTACACATCTAAATAGCCTCTATGTGTAGTTAATTAAAAAATGTATGCAATTATAATGTAAGAAACTCAAAAATCAGTTTGTAGTTACTTAACTGCACTCTATGGTGAGAGACGTATTCAGATCATTTATTTCAGTAAAAGTAGCAACCTCATTAAGTAAAAGTTCTGCATTCAAAATTATGTTTCAGTCAACAGAAGTCATTTTAAGTAAGTAGTATCAAAAGTAAAAGTAATAATTTTTGCAGAATGTCCCTTATCAGTGTTTTTTAAATTATTATATTTTTAGATTTAATCATTATTATTATTACATTTTTTGTATTTATCATAACTATATTATTGGATTATTGGATTTTATTGGATATTGGATATTTCATATTATTATTGATGTATTAACAGCTAAGTAGTAATTTAATGATGTACATGGTTACATAACTTGTTGGATTGTTTAATTAATATAAAAATGCATCATATTTTATGAACTGATCATATGTTTATGTTTAAAATGTTGACCTAAAAAGTGACTAGTAGCATAACTATTGCTGTTATATAAATGTGATAGAGTAAAAAGTAAAATATTTACCTCTGAAATGTAGAAGCACAAAGTAGCATAAAATGGACCTCAACATTGTACCTACATACAGTACTGTACTTGTGTAATGTAGTTAGTAAGTTACTTTCCACCACTTTGTATCACTATGAATATTCATGTGATATTCTTATGCGCTCTCACTGCTGTAAGTGTGCTATTATAATTGCATTGTAGACTTTTAAAGTGTTACAGCTTAATATACTTTGCTTACCAAATTACCATGATATCACTAATTACCCCCATTATTTGGTTACAGCTCTTTCATGCTCTCTATTTATTGTTTTTCTGCATATCTTATTCTTTCTCGTACTTTATCCTCTTTCTGTTGCTTTTCTTGCACACACACACACACACACACATACACACGCGCACACATGCACACACGCACACACGCACATACATACACACACACACACACACACACACACACACACACACACACACACGCACACACACTCCTCCCCCACTCTTTCCTCTTCCACTTTGCTGAACAGTCTACAAAGATACAGCAGTAGGAGGACTGGTGCTAAATCCAGACACGTGATATATCCAGCCCCCTCGGCGCTCATGCTTATTTCTCCCTTAATATCCCTTCATTTCCCCTTCTCTGCTCTGTGCAAACTCCCCCCACACATCTCAGTCATCTGGCTTTAACTCGTTCCTCACCAGGAAGAGCTCTTAGCTGCTGGTCTTCCCACTTTAGCTTGATGGATACGCTCCTTTTCATTCAGTTATCCCCACAAAACACACACACACACACACACACACACACACACAAGCACTTTATGTCTTTGCAGTGTGCATGCATAAGCCCACTGCCCCTTCAGATACTTTTAACCCTTATCCCTACTGGTTCCCCGAGGGCTCTGCAAATCAATAAAAAGGCTCATGGGTGCACCTTTTCAGCTGGGATGTACTCAGTATTATGGACATTAATCCTGTCCACCCCTCACCCCATCGGAGACACACTCAGACACTTTCAACTAACTGTAACTGTCATACTGCCCCACATTTCAACCTCCAATGGTTACAGGAAAGGAGCGACTACTATTTGCGCAACTGAATAGAATTGGCTTTATTTCAATATCCTTTCCTTTTGACATGTATACATTACAAAAGACCTTGCACATATTCGTATGCAAGAGAGAATATTTTCTCAACTCTTTTCTTGAAAGTACAGCAGCCCTGCCCCCTCTGCTCTCCCTCAGTCTGTATCTACTCTGCAGTATCTCTCTCTTGGCCAGATCCTCCCTGTCCTCCCCCATATCCCAAAACAATACACTAGGGGCCCCTGCTCCCACAGACCTGGAGAAACACATGTTTTATTTTTAGAGCTCACTCCCTCAACCCACGCTAGTAAAGTGAAAAAAGAGAAAAGCCCTCCCTCCATGTATGGTTTCTGAAAAACCTGGAGTCAGAACAAAAAGCATATCAGCATGGTGCTCAAAATCTGTGGTTGCCTTTTTCATCATTTAGTGAGAAAAGAAACAAGTAGAAAAACTACATTGATAATTTCTCTTATAAACTCTCCCCTAGTCTTTCAGTCTCTTTCCCTCATCTGCCCTTCTCTTCCCCTCTTTCCAGGAGATGACACATGATTCTCCATTAACACACACACACACACACACACACACACACACACTCACACACACCACACACCACACACACACACACACACACACACACACACACACACACACACTCATTTGGATACACGAAAGATAACCTGATACAGTGTGCCGTGTGTCAGGTTGAGGCACCAGATCAGGAGAAGGGCAAATGATTTGGTTGGGCTCCCAGTATGAACACAAGCCAGAGGAGAGGGAAGTGTGAATCTAGAAAATAGTAATAATAATTATTGAAGGCCTATTATAACATGATGGGATGTTGATGCTGGATGAGGTGGAGCTGTGCGATTTGCTCCGATATCTCCAAAAACAAGAAAAAGGTGATTTAGCTTTAAAGCACAACGGTGGCAATAAGGTTCTTGGTAATCAAATATGATTGCATTACTTTTTTGCTTCACCCTATCTTAAATGTGGCGTTAATAAAACTTTGTCCTTCATCTTCTCTTTTTTAAAAAAATGTTCTGGCTGGTCCCACCCACATCCTGCCTGCCACTCCACACAACGCCGCTTGTTGAAATTGGCGTGTGGGGTTTCCAGCGGAGACGTAGAGTCAAGTTGATCGGAGACAGAGCAGAGCAGTGCACTGTTCCCTCCATTCTCTCTCTTTCTATCTCTCTCACTCACTCACTCTGTGCCTCTCTCTGTGTCTCTCACTCTTTCCCCTTTGAGTTGCTTCCTGCAGGATCCTGTTTCACTGCAGCCCGCATCGCAGCCACACTCTTGTGTTGGTGAACCAGATTGATTGTCAACAGAAAAGGATGTGAAATCTTGTCCGCCATGGAGCTCTCTGCATGGTTCAGATTTGGGTGGCTGTAAGTTTGTTATGTTTTTCTTTCACGTGTTCTCTGGGTGGTGATTTATCAAATCTTTCGATATGTTTAAGGAGTATTGTGGGATTTCTGCTTTTGAGGTTTTATTTGAAACTGAGCTTCCAATGTGGTCAGCAGGCACATATAGAAACGATTCAACAATAAACTCTGTGTCTGTTCAAAACAGCTGGTCTGTCTTGGGTGAACTACTACAAACTCTTCCGAAGACCGGTCCAAGGTCAGAGTTTATCTGACAAGCCCAAACTAAGGATTTAGGATAGGAACTGACCTCCAGTGATCCCTCACCAAAGACTCAGACAGGATTTCCTCCCCACTGTGTCCAGCATTGAACTTAACCCTCATCCTGCCGTGCCACCACCCCCTCTATCACCATCCCAGTGTGTTTAGGTCCAGCAGAGATTTAGGCTATGGGTTAGTGAACAGAGGATTGCTGTTTGACGGCTGTTGGTCCATGTAATGGGATAGGGCTGCAGTGGAGCCCTTTAACTACTGCACCACTTGACCTGAAGTTCCCACTGTGAAATATCCAGCTGTGCATGTGGATCGTATGTGACAGACAGGCTTTATAAGATGAAATGATAAAGGAAGATTAATTTAATTAAAGGAATGATAACTAAATTGGAAAAGTCTGCTTTCAAATGCACACACAGTCACAGAGTCAGACTATTTTTACAGGCTTAATAAAAAAGAGACCGTAAGATTCTAAAGCATTCAGCTGAGTTCCCATCGATGCCATGTCCAGTATCTTCTGCCTTCAGAAACAGTGTTTACCAGTATCAGGGACACCACAGGGAGGTGTTTCTAACCCTGGCTGTGGGCACATCTGTTCATGGAGACTGTGTGGCACACAGGCTTGTGTCAAGGGAAGGCCAGGCTGGAGAAAACATTCCCAGCTTCAACTTCTGACCCTCTCGCCCCAGTTAACCCCTCGCATTCCCCCTTTCCCCTCCTCGCCTGGCTTCATTACAGTAACCCTTAACACTCTGGACTCTTGCACACTGGCTCCGCCTGTCAACACATAAACTGCTTGTACAGCTTGTGCAATGGATGAATAATTGTGTTGGAAGGATGCATCTCAGGTTTTAAGAGACTGAGGGATATTCTATACCTGAGGCATCTGTCTTGGGTACCATTAAACTGTGGATCCAATATTGACCGCATATTACAGCACCTAGCTATTTTTCTACAACAGTGTAGAAAAAACACAAGGAGAGATTTGGTCCTTGCAAGTGATCTTTTAAGAAAAAGTTTATTACAGCTGTTTTGTGTATGTGGGTGGGAACTTGCAACTGTCAAAGAAACATATGATCATTACTCTTCAAAAAGATTTACGCCTGCGAGCATTTAGATATGCCAGGACCATCATTCTTGCTATCCATTAAATTCATGTAGTTACATAATTCCGTTTTTCATAGCTCTGCACCACAATTAACCTTATACTAGAGTTTAAAATGCAGACATTCCTCAGCATGGGGAAAAATGAAAATAAGAGAAGTCAGAATACCAGAAGCCATGTTATCTGCACATGTCATCAAAAGCCAAGTGAGGAGGAGTTGTACTGGAATCAGAGAAGCAGAGAGAAAGATGGGGGATTGATTGCGATGGACAGTCAACCAGAGAAGATAAAAAGCCAGGAGAGCTGAGATGGAACTTGGAGGAGACACAACAACTGACAATGCAAACAAACAGCAGAGATATGCCCTCATGTCGTCTGGTATTCACATCAAAGAGGAAACAAAAAAACACATATGGTCCCCCTCAACACTATTGCTTAATACATCCTCTTGTCTCTAGTTAGGGATTTATAAAAGATTGTGAGGAATCGAGTTAGCTAGTCCTTATTCCTGTAAATTGTACCTACTTTTTCTGAAACTTGGTGTATAACATCACATACTTGAGGCAGTCCAGCTTAGAATAATTTACAATTAACTTGTGGTGTATGGTTAATGGTTGTGGTACTGTAGGTATTAAAGTTGAGTGTTAGTGCAAAGGAGAAGATAACTTATTGACAGTTAGGGAGGCTGGGCAGAGAGCCAAAGTCCTTCAGCTATTTTTAGGCTGCTGACTGTGTGAAAGTATGCTCAATACAGAATTGCTGACACATTGCCCAAATCTGAACCTGTGCCGGATCTGTGGCGTCTGCGTGCACCTGCATTTATAGATGTGCTCTTTTGCACAGAATCACATATATGAAGATGCATCCAGAGCTAAGAATGCAGAACTGAGTATGTGTATCTTTGTGTGCAAATTAATGGCAGCGCTTGTGCATTGGTAGTAACCATGGAGAACTACTGAAAGATGGACATGTCAAAAGGATTTGTAGAATCACTGGAAATGGTCTGCTATTTGCGAAGGAGCCTAGCCCTGCTCGGTCTCGCTCTTGTTTCCTGTGTTTAGATATCAGCCTTGAGAGTGGCTCTTAGCAGTACAAGCAGTATAATTACTGAATATGGAAAAAGTGCCCACTGCTTTACCTCAGTCTGGGCAGCAGCCCTTCACAGAGCAACTGAGTAAACTTTTATTCCTTTGGTCAAATTTGCGAGCATGTATCTGGGTGTCTTTACAGGGAAACCCACCCTAGCACAAAACTGTGCTCTCCTGTGATCTTCCACACTTAAAACATTATTGTATACAGGAACTCTCGAAGCAAGAATCCCAAGGAGCCAGTGACAATGAATGGGAAGCTAATCTTCTAGATAATTACTTATCTTGTTTGAATTTTTTGTACTTTAATTAGTTTAGTTAAAAAGTTCAAAGATCTGGGGTTTAAATTGGCAGGAAATCATCAAACAAAATGTGACATTGCACACAATAGAAATCTGCTATTCATAGTTAATAGGTTTAAGAGACTGTAAAGGAGATGGACTCTTCGAGTCACTAACGTGATGAAAACGCTCCTCTATACTTATTAAACGATTAACGATTAATACTTATTATTATTAATGTTTCACTTTAGCCCACCCAGTCAAAACTACATGCTTTTTCCCCTTTGATTTCTCATTAGTGATAATTGACTATAAGGAACCAACTGTGGCCATGAACAGACAAAACAAGTTGTGTTCCGCCTTCTAGATAAACAGCGATTTGATCTCAGATAACCATATCAGTCATGCAGACATATGCACACTAAATAGTGAAACTGTTGCTCTGCACTACTCCGCACTCCAAATCAACATCATACCATGTCAACAAAGTTAGTTTAATCTGGGTGTGTTTAGGAAAATGTATGCTACTATATAAACTGTATATGTGCGTGTGTGCCTCAGTGTTGTCTCATGTTTCCTTTAGGACTTCATCAAGGCTGTTGCTAGGTGACCTCCAACATTCATGGATGCAGAGGGTGAACCCAGCAAGGAGTAGGGCTGTATTTTATTTCTGCACCCTCCCCCTACCCCAAACATCCTCACTCACACACACACTGTATGCCACAACCTCCCCATAGGCTTCGCATTTGGCTAGGCTTGTTCACCAGTAGTTCACCATCAGCCACAATATTTACTTCCACCACAACTGATGATCTATCTTTCTCTTTTTGACCAGAGGAAGCAGAGGAGTTTCCGATTATACGGGGTAGGATATTTCAGTCTTTTTCACCCATGAATAAAGGTTTTAGTACTACATTATTGCAAACTGGTCTTTAACACTTCCTACACCACAACTGATATAGGAAAAATGTCTCCTTTCTTATTAGCTGCCCTCCAGATGCCCCAACCCCCACCCCACCTGTAGGCTGTGAGTGGAGCGGGGCCCAGCATGGACAGGACAAGCCGTTCTGTTGCCTTGCTGCCAAAAGTACTTTACTTGAGCTCAACTCCAAGGAACTAAGCTGGGGAGGGGAAGGACACAGTTTGCATGTCTGGCCAGATATCTCAGTGTGTGTGTGCATAACAAAGTACACTGTAGAAATGGGCCAGCAGTACTTCTAAGAAATGCCTGACCTTAAGAATCATCCGTTGCATTACTGCTTTTGACATGCTTGCAAACACAAGAACACTCTTGTCCAAGACGTCCCAGTGTCCTCTTGTAGCTGAACGTGAAGCGTACCATTCAGTTGTCGCTTTTTGAACACAAACACAGAAACATTGCTGTTTATCCAACCTGGCCACCTTCATACTTTGTCACTTGGCGCAACCCTTTTCATTCTCACTCATCATCCTCCCAGCTGCAACTGTCATTTGCTACAGTCAGCCATTTACATCAAACAAAGACCCAAGGCAGAGCAACAAAAGAGAGAAGACAGTGGGCAAACAAACTGGGAGGCAGACTAAATAACTGTGGCTTGTCTGCTGCTGGAGGGAAACACAATCCAGTGGTGTGTGTGTGTGTGTGTGTGTGTGT
>CALSBV010010309.1:3075985-3113917 GCA_943590825.1 Bovichtus diacanthus
TGTGTGTGTGTGTGTGTGTGTGTGTGTGTGTGTGTGTGTGTTTTATTTAGAAGGTTGTGATGCATATGCATAAATCTTAAGTTTATTCTTTGTGCATTCTGTCATGGTTAGCAGCCCAGGCAGCAGGAGACTAACTGGTCCATCCAGAATTGATATAAGGAGAAGAAACTTGGCTGTTTTGTTCTTCTAGACAGAAAATGAATCCGTTTGAGATCTGAATTTAAGTGTGAATGTGATTCTGATACACTGTATGGTTTGTGTTTGTATCTCTGGCAGTAGTCAGGCACCACCCACTGTGATGCCTGCCTGGGTATGAATGATTTATTAAAACCCCTTCAAAAGAGCATGCTATATTTTATAACCATTGTGCTGTTCTGTTGCAGTATTCGCAGCAGTATCTTGGTGCAATGTTGATATATTGTTGATGGACATCTGCATTCAGTTGACATACATGGTTTGCTGTCTGAATCCTCAGCTGTCACGCATCAAAGGCTAGTGACAGATGGAGGAGGTGCCTCTCTGCATACATATTGCATGTTACCAGCAGTAATGATGTGTCAGCCCAGACAGACCAGCCTATACATCTACAGCAGGCTGATGATTCAGCACGAGTGGTGCTAGAGCTCTACGCAGCCACACAGTTCCCTACAGCCCCTTAATGATAAATGGAGAAAGAGACTACTCTGTGTGGTGCAGAAAAGGGAGGGGGGGGGGGTCACAAGGAGAGGGGTGAAAACCTGGTGACTGGATGCTCTGCACAGGCTTCAGGTACACTTTAGCTACTGCTGCATCATGACAACGCCCACTTGGGGAGAGAGAGGCAGAAAGAAGTAAAAAAAAAAAAAATAGCAAGATGATGAGCAAGAATATGAGGTAATGTGATGCAGGGAAAGCAAAAAAGAGTGGATTATTTTCGGAGTTGGACCGAAGATAAAAAGAGAGAGGACTTAGAGTGAGGGCAAGCAAGCAGTGCATTTAATAGGTGGGTGTGTGGAGTGCGTGACAGCAAGGAGGAGCTGAGTGGGCTGGGTTAACCTGCTGTATTCTGGGATGGACCTGCTCCCCACATTTAAAGTCAAATTCCTCTCCTCTACTACTAATTGAGGAATTAAACCAAATCAATACACCTTAAGCCATTAGTAGCAAATGAGCTCTGCCAGCGTAACTGCAGCACAACTTCTAAATATTTTTGATTGAATAGCCATTTGAGCAGCCGATCATTTGCAATGGTGGTAAAGTAGGGATGCAGCAGAGATCTGTTATAGATCATTTGCAGCATACAGTAGCAGGGAATTCTGTATGATTAAGATGGTGAGAAAGCCTCTTAGGGAGGCAGACAGAAGCAGAATGTCAAGGTCACATTTCACTTGCTCAGCATATTACCTCCACCTCAATGAGCAGCGTGTCCTTGCCTGAGAGGTGACAGAACTCATGCTCATGTGATTTACTCGTTCTTACTGGATGAGGCAGAAAATGGTGTATTTGTGCTGTATAATGGCTCACGAATGTTTCATGTTATTTAAGGTAGTATAAGGCAGTGGATGAAAGCTTTTTACTTCCTCATTCATCCGGCAGGATTTGGTGTGATCACTCACTCTTCTGCTCCGTGACAAAGTTATTTAAAATTGGAGTCTACGCAGCACCCTTCCTCATCTTGCTCCATCTGCAGCCTGCATATTAATTCTGCTAACAGCTCCTGTTTCTAGCCTTTTCTTGTGCTCCATGGCCTCAGTGATTATAAGAACAGGAATTACAATGCCAGATCTCCTGTTTACTGGTTAACGACTCCAAAAGTTTAGAGAGGAATATACTGATAATGGAGGGGGAAGAGGAAGGTCAGATTGGAGCAGCTTTCTACCTTCTATTTTAGTTGCTCCTGTGCACACTCTGATTAAAACATTCTAATTTCTTTGTATTTGGCTACCGTCATACTCAAGTAAAACCCAATTCAGCTAGATTTTTTAGCCTATCTATATTAAATATGTTAGGGGTTTTAAAGAGCATACTTTAGCACCTAAAATGAGACAGTGTTTCTCTTTCAGCTCGAGGTGAGGGCATCTCACATTTATCCTCAGCAATGACACAAGCAAGATTAGGTAGAATTACGGTCACTTTTATTAGCCGCGGGCTGGAAAGTGAGCCTGAGCAGAAGGGCGATGGTGCTATAAGTCTCATAATGCAGAATAGCAATTCCACAGGACGGCAATCTCAGTTTACCTCCGACTTTCCTGCCCATGACACGGCATGTATTTTAAAGAAATTACACTGAAGAAAAAACAGACATGCAGTCAGTGACACATGTACACACACCCACAGAGACATTCCTGTGACGCAGCAATATTATTTATTCTGCGTCTCCAACACCGAACAACACAGGACCAGACCTCTTTTGAAATAGGAAGGGGGCGTTGTGTAACCGCATGACATTCGCAATAGTTTATCTCAGAGATAGCGTGCATAATCAGAAGCTGTCAGTCTCATACTTCACCGGTTGACCCACCCATCCCGTGAAGAAATGAAGATGATGCATAGAGTAGATGTCAGGACAGTTAGTTTGATTTATAAGGCTTGGTCCACCACCTTATAAGGAGGCTATTAATACTGTGTACTGTGAGATATGAATCTGTGACCTCACCATCTGTATACCTTTACCAGCAGAAATACTATATGTGTTTGTGCTATGCTTTGAATTTAATTGGATTGATTCGGACACATTTGTATTTTATGTCTAACTGAGCATGCACTAGCCTCTACTTGAACTCCAAATGGTGTTTTCTTATCAAGCTGTGCAGCTGTGCCAGTCTTTGTTGCCAGAACTGTCTCTTTTTGAAAGCGATGTGTGAATGCTGCATTAAGAGAAGTCCTTTTTAATAACTTCTGACCTTGGTGTCTTCCTTATTGTCACTGCAGGAGAATGTGTTGATCCGCTGATCTCCGGGCTCTATGCCTCATCCTTCCTGGCCTCCTCCAGATATAACTTTCTTTACTCTGCAAATTTTGCAAAATTGTATGGTAAGTAGTCATCCATGATTTCACACCATTCACCTCACATACCCTTCTAATGGCACATGTGAATGCACATTAATGTTATTAGTCACACCTGGGTCTTACAAGTCCAAATGCACCATTATGCCCATTGTGAAGGATTATTCCCACACTGGGAAAAAATCAAATTTACAAATACTGCAGTATATGTATGCTACAGTTGTGGACTTCTTAAACTCCTTAGAGATCATAACAACTATATATGTATAATCGACATTTACCTTAGCGCAGAAATAAGGACCTCAAATTATAAAATCTAGCAGTTGAAAAAAAAATTATAGTGACTATGTGAATTTAGTTGGAAAATCTGTTAACTTCCTTGTTAGTTAGTTTACAGATAGAGGCCAACAATATAAAAAATTAAATGAATAAGTTAGCCTTTTAGTCATCAGGTTTAGAAGTTTTTATTCTTTAGTTCTCACTTTAATCATAAACAATATTAAATGTAGACATCGTCACAGTTAGTGTTTAATAACGTTAGTGCCGTCTTGTCATCGTCTTCTCTTAGCCTTGGAAGAAAAGGTTGTTGACGAACATATTTAGTACACTGCCTCCAGACAAAGACGCCTCTTTCTCCCCCTCAGGCAGCAGTGGCTGGTCCCCATCCGCCAGGGACAGACAGCCATGGCTGCAGGTGGACCTGGGCAGGAAGTATCGACTGGTGGCCATTGCCACCCAGGGGACCTTCAACTCATATGACTGGATCACCAAGTACACCCTGCTCTACGGAGACCGACCTGACTCCTGGACGCCGTACATCATGCAAGGAGGAAACTCTGTAGGTGTCACTGAGCCAGGATGGTTGGGGTGGGATGAGGGCCATAACAGGGATGAAGCGAGGATTAACTAGTCAGATGTAATCTTTACAGACGATTTTCCATTCTATGGGTGTTCTATTAAATTCATTGTTACTGGCACATAAACAAAGACAGTACAGCATATTATTTCTCTCAACACTGACAAAGCTAATCTCATCATCAGTTCATCTCCAGCCCCTTAATAAGGCGTTAACACCATTGCAGTGACTCAATAACTCTCTCCCCTATGTCCCGCTCTTATCTGTTTTCAGACGCTGCCTGCAAACTGGAATTATTATCAGGTGAAGAGGAATGTCTTCCATTACGCCTTTACTGCTAAACACATTCGTCTGCTGCCTCTGGCGTGGAACACAGAGAATGGAGGGAAGATCGGTGTGAGGCTGGAGCTGTTTGGCTGCCCTTATGGTAAAAAAATGAGTGATGGACGCTTCCCAGGGATTTACTGTCTCTGATTCACTTCCAGGGACATTCTACAATCCTAGTGTTTAATCGTATTTGAAAATATGCCACTAAATCTAAGTGCCAAATATGCTACAATATGTTCCTAGTTATTAAATGACTAAGCTCAGTATCACCTAAATCATTCTGAGGAACATTAATGCAAACACATCTGATGAGTTCCAGGAAATGTGCCATGTAGCATTTACTCAGATAATCCTTAAAACCTCAAAAATTATACATAAGACTTAATATGGACGACATGTCCTCTGTAATGAATTTGGAAAAATAGTGAATCCATTTTGAAATCTTTTGTCTGCAGATTCCTATGTGCTACAATACAACGGGGATGACTCAGTGGTCTACATGTATCCAGAAAAAAGGTCCCGTACACTACAAGACCATATTGCCATAAACTTCAAGACTCTGGAGCAGGATGGTCTTCTGTTACACAGTGAGGGGATTCAAGGAGACCTCTTCACCTTGGAGCTGAAGAGAGGCCGTCTTTACCTGCACCTTAGCCTAGGTACAGCCTGAGTAGTTTGTTGGATGAATAAAGTTATTATCATATAGAAATGCCCACAGAAGAGTTATGGGTGATGAAAATATTAACATACGGGACAATGACATCCATCGCAGAGAGAAGCGGACTACTGTCAATCCGAAATAAAGCTGAGTTTTCTGGGAAGGAGTTACAGTTCAGCATTTTATCTCAGTCTGACATTACTTAAAGCTGATTTAAGCATTCGTTTTTAGTTTTTACTTCCCCCTGTCCTTGCCCTCTGTTTTTCAGGAAGCAGTGTAATACACAAAGTTGATGGTCGAACTACACTGACAGCTGGCAGCCTTCTTGATAATCTACATTGGCACTATGTCACCATCAAGCGCCATGGTCGACAGGTGAACTTCACAGTGGACAGTCACACGGTCACAGGCATCTGTAAAGGAGAGTTTACACACCTGGATCTGGATTCACAGGTACTTCATAAACGGGTCCTATGTATGTGTGTGTAGTTACAGTATAAAATGTAAACTGAAGGCTATGAAAAGTAAAGTAAAGGACCAATGAGCTGTTTGCTGAATACATTTAGTAAAGGATTCTTTGGAGGATATCCAAATGAATTTTACTTACAACTTGGCAACTCTTGTTTTCAAATATTCATTACAATCCAGTTTATTAGCTAATTTGAATGCTTACGTCTTACTTTTGGCATTTATTTACATTGTCCATACAGTTTCTGTTTAATTATGATGACTAAGTGACATAATACTCTCTCCTAGTTATATGTAGGTGGTGTCATAGAGCAAAATTTGCCTCACCTGCCCACTACGCCAAATTTCCGGGGCTGCCTGGAGAACGTCTTTATCAATGATGTCAACATCATTAACAAGGCTCAGAGGGAAGAACCTGAAATCCGAATCCCACGAAAGGTAGGGCATTTATACAAACCATAATACAGCATTCCATATCACTGTTTCTGATGATAACATTACTTTATCTGTTCCATGTTCACAATACAATAACAATCAGTGGAAATATTGTTTTTATTGTAACTGAAGTCTCATTTCTCTTTCTTTCCCTCAGAAAAAGATGCATTATGCCTGCAGGGACATTCTTCTCAAACCAATGACTTTTGCTGGGCCCAACAACTACCTGCAGGTGCCAGGCTTCTTCAGGAGGCCTCGTATGTTTGTGAAGTTTAAGTTCCGCTCATGGGACTACACAGGGCTGCTAATGTTCACACGCTTTGCTGATGACCTGGGTGCCCTTGAGCTGGGCCTAAGCGAGGGACAGATCAACGTCACTATATTCCAGCCTGGCAAGAAGAAACTCCAGTTTGCTGCAGGTGGGTTTATGCAAGTGTAGTTTCTTTCGTCGTGATGTTGTGATGATGATGAAGGAATCTCTGCTGACACCGGCTCAGTTGCATATAATTACAAGTAGCACAGCATCACACACCAAAAACAGGCGATGTGAGGATCCCAAGCCAAAATGAATCCTCCTCCTTTACATCACTCTGTCCCTGTTATTTATAGGGCACAGAGACCACCTCACCCCCTAGCAGGTCATCTGAGGTCAATGTATGGATGACCAAATATGGGCAAACCCACATGTTATTGAGTAAAAACAGATGTCCTATTATCTAGTGTGTAGCGGATGTTATACACCACACAAGTTTTGTCCTTGTCAAGTCAAGTCAAGTCAAGTCAAGTCAAGTCAAGTCCCATTTATTTATAAGGCACATTTAAAAACAACCCACATTGACCAAAGTGCTGTACAGACCAGAACAGGTTGCTAAAAAGAGAAATAAAAGAAACACCGAATGAATGTGCATTAGGCATGTGATCTCTGTACTGAATCTGATTTCTCCAATTTCTAGGCTACAGGCTAAATGATGGTTACTGGCATACAGTGGATTTGGCAGCCAGAGACAACCTGCTAACCCTCACAATTGATGAGGAGGAGGGCTCTCCACTGAAGATCACCAACCCTTTCACAATTCGTACAGGAGACCGCTACTTTTTTGGAGGTGAAGTGATGACTATTGTTCACAATTCCTGAAATCAACTTACAAATGTGTACTGTTCAATTCATACATTTGCTTTCCTCCGCTCAGGTTGTCCGAAAACTAATAACACAATAAGGAAGTGTGAGACCAAGCTGAACCGCTTCCATGGTTGCATGCAGCATATCTTTATAGACAATGAACAGCTTGATATCGACATTATTCTGCAACGACAGTGGGGGCGCTATGCTGAGCTGTTGTTGGGCACCTGTGGCATCACTGACAGGTAAGAAATATCACCTAATTTATAATATGTAGCATAAAGCATACATGACTGATATGATTTAATCAATAGAAGGTAGGGATGCACGATATTAGATTTTTGCCGATAACCGATATCTGATATTTTCCAACTAATTTTGGAAATTTGGATTGCCGATTGCTAATATACACACATATTTCATTTAATTTCTGGCCGATGTTGATATTTAACTTTAAAGCCTTTAACTGCTGATATTAATGACGTGCCTATGTCATTGTGCATCCCTAATATCAGAAAAATTGCATAATGAAAGTCATTTGAGTGGTAAAGTTTATACTTCATACCATAGTCCTTTACACATATTCCTATAATGATTCATTATTTCTTTATCGTCTCAGCTCTTCTATGATGTTGTCAAAGCAATGTGATAGCATTCAAGATGTTTGTGAAGCACTTGGCATGAAAAGTTAGTCTTTAAAGTGAGACGTCACACCTTTAGAGCTGATGGCAGACATCACCTCATACTAAGTTTCACCTTATCTGAAGGCTCTCAACAAGAAACAACTAACAGAGAAAATATAGAAAGTGGAAATGGAAGAAAGAAAACGCAACACTTATGTAAGTCTCACTTTTGTAACATGAAAATACTCACTATAATGATATATTTTGTTTTTAGATGTAGTCCAAATCCATGTGAACATGAAGGCAGATGCATCCAGTCGTGGGATGACTTTATCTGCCTGTGTGAGAACACAGGCTACAAAGGAGAAGTGTGTCACATGTGTAAGTGCTGGCTGGCAATCTTTTCACCATAATAAGTATTTCTTTTCAGTTGATTACACTTGCCCCATTCCGCATTTCTTCCCAATAATAACAAATTGATCATCTCGCTTGTTGAACAACAGCGGTTTATAAAGAGTCATGCGAGGCCTACCGACTCAGTGGCAAGTATTGGTCTGGAAACTACACCATCGATCCTGATCTCAGTGGACCTCTGAAACCATTTGAAGTGTACTGCAAAATGAAGTGTAAGTAATCACTGTCACTAAGAAAATACAGCTCCCTCAGCACTGTGTCCAGTGTTTGCTGGATCCCGTGTTGGTTGTTAATAAAAAGTTGGAGGGTCAGGGTTTTACTGTATGTTCCTGTAATGAGAAATGCGTACTTTTTATTTTATTGCTGTCCGGTGTTTAAAAAAATACCATCTGTAAAACCATCCATTATAGTATTAGGTATCATCCCACTAGAATTAGAGAGGGAAGGAGATACATATGTGTATATAATAATATGCATAGTAGTGTGATTAAACCATAAATCACACAACATTGGCTGGATGGTAAATCACCATCTATCAGCACCAAACTAACAGTCAAAGAGATTAAAGACATGGAAAGAATCACCTATGATTTTAGAAACAGAGAAGAGGAATTTGAAAAAAATTGGATTAAAGTGGTCACGGAAATAGATGGAGTGTGTGTGTATTGGAAAGGTGTGTATTTTCTATTTCTAACCTTTTTGTTCCCATTTACAGTCATTCTTTTCATTTTCCTTACATTAATATTCCCCCCCATCTTTCAATTTAAAATTTTAATCAGCATGACCTATATCTGACATGCCTCTTCACAGCATATAAAGCTTGGACAGTCATTTTAAATGACCGTGTGGACGGTACCAAGGTGTCTGGGAGTTCAATAGACCGGCCGTATATAGGAGATGTGAACTACTGGAACGCCTCCTGGGATGAAGTCACTGCTCTAGCCAACACCTCCATGTACTGTGAGCAGTGGATCGACTACTCCTGCTACAAGTCCCGTCTCCTCAACACACCCAGTAAGTGGGATTGGTCCGTTTATTCATTTGGCATTGTGCTCATGGAAAACAAGAAATATAGTAAACACACCATTTCGTTTTTCAAAATAGATGGAAGACCTTTTGGATACTGGATTGGTCGTAACAATGAGAGTCACTATTACTGGGGTGGAACATTCAGAGAGGTCCAAAAATGTGGCTGTGCTATCAACCAAACCTGCACCGATCCCAAATTTCAATGCAACTGTGATGCTGACTATAGACAATGGTGAGAAAGGTGCATTCTGCAGGTTAACTTGTACCTTTGACACTGGTGATGAAGTCTTAACATCCCCACTGTGGTTTTTCAGGTACTCAGATAAGGGCTACTTGGACTTTAGAGACCATCTGCCTGTGAGGAAGGTGGTAGTCGGGGACACCAACAGGACCGGCTCAGAAGCACAGTACATCGTCGGGCCCCTTCGCTGCCATGGCGACAGTGAGCTTATATATTATGGGTTGTGCTGATGTTCAGCTTTGTTGAAGGGTTGAGAGTTGTTTTTTTAAATATATATTTTTATGTTTTCCAAAGGAAACATCTGGAACACCATAGCCTTCACCAAGCCCACGTATATAACCTTCCCCACCTTCAGGCCTGGCTCCAGTGCTGACATCTCCTTCCACTTCAAAACCTATCGTGACCACGGCGTCTTTTTGGAGAATTCTGATGACCAACTTCGAAACTTCATTCGGATAGAGCTGAATAGTGAGTTGACACATCTGTTACCAGGGAGCTATAAAGGGTATGTCATTTGATTTACTGTATCTTTTTAACGTTTATTTTCTTTGTCCTCTTTTCTCTTCCAGCCACACATAACCTTGCATTTGTGTTTATGGTTGGTGATGGCATCCTCAATGTGACACTACACTCCCCGGTTGCACTCAATGATAATGAGTGGCACTTTGTTCAAGCTGAGCTTAATGTGAAGCTGGCACGAATCAAGGTTGATTATCAGCCTTGGGCTGTCACACGTTTTCCAGGTCAGACCTTCGTCACCATGAAGTTTACGCATCCTGTTCTAGTAGGTAGGTCGCCTGAGATGAACTTGTGACATGGCATACATTGAACGATGTATCCTCTCTAAACTTTGACTAAAGATGAATAACCACTCATTAAAGTATTCTTTGTATTAGGTGCAGCCAACCGCACCCTGAGACCGTTCTTGGGTTGTCTTCGAGGGTTGCGGATGAACGGTGTTCCTATTGATCTAGAGGGGAAAGTAAATGAAGAACAGGGTATAAGGAGGAACTGTACTGGACAGTGTCTCAATGCTACCATACCATGCCGACACAGCGGCCAGTGTATGGAGGGCTATGCCGCCTACACTTGTGACTGTAACAACACAGCTTTTGATGGTTTCTACTGCCATAAAGGTGAGTTCATACATATTTACATGAGCCCTGACAAAACCTTCACATTGTAACTGGCATAATCTGCACCCATACTTTGCAACAGATATCTAATTCTACAATGCTCTTTTGTAAGACATCGGAGCCTACTTTGAAATTGGCTCGTGGCTGAGATACAACATACGAAAGAAACCTATATCAGACGAAGCAGCGTGGGCCAACTGGATCGATCCGCATTACGACAACTTCAGCCTCGGGTACAATGACACAGCAGATGATATAGAGTTCAGTTTCAGCACCGTTCACAAGCCAGCTGTGTTGCTCTACATCAGCTCCTTCGTCCAAGACTACATTGCTATAATCCTCAAGACTGACGGTAAGAGAAGATCAGAAAAAATTTGTCTAAGAATGTGCAAGCTGGAATTTTTGAAGTAGGATTGCATAAGTACGGCAACAGCTTCATTTCATTCACAGATAAGAGTCTCAGAATCTCACAAAAAGTTGATGTAAAGCAGTTATTCATGACAAGACATTATATGCTATTGATGTCTTTCGTTTTCTTTCTCCCTTTAGGGAGTGTAGATCTGAGGTATAAGCTTGGGCTCATAACACACAAGTACCAGCTGACTCACAGAAACCTGGCCGATGGATACCCCCACTACGTGAACATAACCAGACACAACAGAACCATCAAAACACAGGTTCATGCTGCCAATTCTGTCACAGTGTAAACTCTGATCAGTGGTTTATGTTATTTTCAGTGAAATAAGCTTAGCTTAGCTTAGCATAAAGACTGGAAACAGCTAGGCTGTCTCTAAAAGTAACACATCTGCCTTATTATTCCCTGTCCACAGGTGGATTACATGGAGCCCATAGTGGAAAAGATAACCTTAGTGGAGGACGCCAGGTTTGACTCTCCAAAGTCCATGTTCCTGGGCAGAGTGATGGGTAAATATCTAATTTAACACTTGTTGATGAGAACATGTTTTCATCTTGCTGCCAGTATTATTAATACATTCATTATTTTAAGTGGGAACTTTGTTGATGTTTTATTGTTTGTCAGAAATGTATTATCTCAGGATATACCCCTTGAGATGTATCATCTCATTTTCAAGGGGTTCCCAAACAAACACTCACCAGTCAAATAGAAAACAGAAAAGTACAAGACACAATAATGTATAACAAAATAATGACAAAAAAACAGATAAGCAATCAGCAAACAATCAAACAACAAACTAAATAACTAGACAAAAAAGAACACAAAAAGAAAAGAGCTACCACCATAGATCGAAATAAAAATAAAAATGATCAATCTATGAAAAAAAAGGAACATAGAAATAGGCGAATGGTGTCAAGAAACTAATATTTAAAGGTAACTTATTCCTGTCAGATGGAGCCCGAAACATAAGCATTTCCTTGAGTGCAAAAGAGACCAACATTTCTTCCGTCTGCTGTTTCAGAGGTCGGTGACATTGACTATGAGATCCAGAGGCATAATTCTCCTGGCTTCATAGGCTGCATATCTGGGGTGAGATACAACGTCTACGCCCCTTTAAAGGCCTTCTTCCGTCCAAATGAAACGGATCCTCCGGTAACGACACAAGGCTACGTATCTGAGTCCAACTGTGGCGCCTTTCCTCCTATCCTGGGTTATGTACCATGGGAGGTAGACCCCTGGTTTACCACCATAGGTGAGTTTATACGTCCCATAATGCATCAGTACAAAAAGTGATTATTATTCTGCGTTCATCCACTTATTTGTGTCCGTCTCCCTTACAGAGTATGTTTATATCCATGATGACCTAGGCCTGTTTTGGATAACAGGTACGATTACTTCTTTTTTTTTCTTCTATTCTTACACTCTAATGAGAAGTTGCCCTGTATACACAATTACTGCATTTCTACCTTGTTTCTGAATTGCTGAATTTAAAAAAAACACCAGAAATGTGAAATGTAGCAGTTCAGTTTATTTTGAATCACTGCTTCTCTCTCCCTGGTTTCTGTTTTACTCACTATTTCCCTGCTCTCCTACATCACACAAATCAGTCTTTTGAAATTCTCTTTCCTTTTGTCCTAAAATCCTCACTCCTAAATTAGAACAGGGTTGTCAGGTTCCAATATGGCCTTTTGAGTGTTTAGTCTGACTGCAGAATGTAATTTATTATATGTGGGACAACATCAAGAAATCATACTTATTAAAAAATAAACAGCCAGCCAGGATGCATTATCATCCTGGAGATTATATTTGATTCCATTTAGTTGAGGTCGGATTATCTTTTTAATCTTCTTGAGTATATGAATAAAATGAATTCAAGTAAAATAAACTTATTTGTCTTTGCAAGAGATATGTAAACTAATATGAGTAATAACTGGTTACTTTTTAATGTCCGATGTACTTACATTTAAACATTTGTATACAATACTTATCCGGAAATAGATTATTTACAATGAGTACAATAACTTTTCACCATAAAAGCAATTACCAAAATAACATTGTTATAAAGAACAATCATGTAAAAGCCAACCGGCAATGAAAAAGAAAGAGATTATGATCTAAGGAGAGACAGAAGGGATACTGTAGCTAAAATAGAGTTTTGTTCGACAGTCTACAATACAATAAAAACATGTTTTGGTATAATGTAATTTGAGAAAGCTATGCTAGAAATGTATCGTTAAGATGCTATTTAATTCTGATAATACATCATTTTGATATGAAACGGATGGAGAGATCATATAAAAATAACATGAATCATTTCTGTCAACACAGAAATGAATGCATTAAAAACAAAATCATGAAACCGAGGCTGGATTTTGACAAATGTGTTTTTCTCTGTATGTCTATGGATTTCTTGAAAACATCAATATTTAATATACTTCTTCCACCATGTAATCCCCATGATATCCCTACACCTTATTACAAGAGGGGTGTTGAGACCAGCTGAGCGTTTTGCAGCACAGTATTACAAATGACGGACAAAATTAGAGCAGGTCTCCCTGATGAGCAGGAGAGGCTGGAGTCTCAGGATTAAACTGTAGCACAGAGACTCTCTGCTCCATCCCTCTCTGAGACCTTTACCGGATCAGCTATATTTAGTTTGCATTGGCCCAGCTTACTGTTCATCATTGATAGACGCTTAAGTTTAATAGATCATTCAGATTCAGATGTATTATGCTAATGCAGGGCATCAGCATGTCATTATTAAAGATGAGTGTGCCTTTCAATCATCCTAACAATGGCTCCTCCTGGTTATCAGACACCCCTGTCTGATACAATGCTCAGGATAAGATGGTTATGACTGAGGAATGACACCACTTGTTTTAAATGTTGTTGATAAAGCAAAACTGCTGGTGAACAAAGTCACAACGACACTGAAGAAATATATTTTTCTTTCATTTGTCCTGTGACAAAAATAGTTCAAATACACTTTTTGCTTCTTTGCTGCTCTAAAATCTGTGTTGGGTGCATTATATCTTTTTAACAGCATCAACCGCATCGACCCATTCTCTATGGCTCTAAGGCTATTGAGGCCTTTTCCTGAATGCATTGTCAGAAACACTGGGAGACAGTGTGGACATTTCGCCAGTCCATTACACAGTGAACACACTGACTGACAAACAAACACACACCTACAGGCAATTCAATGTCTCCAGTTCAGCTGACCTACATGTCTTCGAACTGTGACAGGAAACCCAAGCAAACGCAGGGGGAGCATTAAAACTACACAAGGGCTGAAGTAGGAACCTTTGGTTGTGAAAAATAGCTTGAACTACTAAGCAATAATTCTAGCTGTAGGTGCCAAGGCTCACAGGCAGCTGGTCCGTCAGTCACAGTCTTGTAAAACAAGAACTACATTACAAATCTAGGATTCTAGAAACTGATTATTTGTAGCACCTGAGAAATATCTCTAAAACCAGTGTCAGTCCCAGTGTGATGCTAAAAACTCATGTCCAATTTTAGGCTGGATTACCGCAATTCTTTCCTCATAGAACTCCTACCTGAAACCTCTGAAGACTGCAGCTAATTCAAAGTGCGGCAGCGCGACTACTAACCAGGACAAAACGATCAGAGCTCACCACCTGTGTCTTCAGAAACCTTAACCGGCTACATAATATCCTCCTCCTGGTGTATAAGGCCTGGCTCCACAGCATATATCAGATAATGCTCTAAATGTACAAACCCAGCAGACTCATTAGATTTCAAAGCCACCAATGTCCTGCATGTCCAGACAGCCCACTCTAAATCTGGTGAGATTGCATTCATTATTTATAAACCAAAAATATGGAATAGCTAATCTGGTATTCTGAGATTTGCACTTTCAATGAGTTCATTTATAATGAATCTCAGGGCATTTTAATTCAGCTTAGCATTACATATTTTTCTGTCTTTTATCACTACTGCTGTTACATATAATTTTTTTTCACTCTTGCTGTTTAAATACTTCTGCTCTTCTCTGTTTTTTGCTTTCTGTTCTATTGACATATGCCGTGCTCTCTTTCCCCATGTTAAGCACTTCAAACTGAATTTGTATGACATTTTATATACAAATAAACTTGAAAAAAACAACGGAATTATAAGTACTGGCCTGTCTGTGTCAAAGACAGGTTAATTTTGGGATGTGAAGTGCATGAGCAAATTAAATACAAAGCGGCACCAAAGATGTTGCAGAAATACAAATAGTATTCAGGATTCGGTCACAGTAGACATTGCTCTGCGTGCAGTTTGGACTGACTACATTATTATTGTTAAAACCTGATTTGGATGTTAGAGGAAGGGGATTCTGGCAAATCTTATTGCCATTTTACAGATAATATCACACCTAAATGTCTGACAATATAGCACTAAGAATCCATTCAAACAGCGCCTGTTTCTCATTAGTATTTCTGAAAGCAGCTCTTTCCTCATTGTGTTGCAGATTAATTCTGACAGTGCTATTTTTATCCTGCAGTCATTGTCATCCTGGCGCTGCTGCTGCTCTTTGGAGGCCTGTACAGCATCTACGTCTATGCGTATCAGCAGAAGGGCAGCTACCGCACCAATGAACCCAAGAACCTGGAGTCGCCCAGCAGCTCCAGGCCTCTGACCGAGACCCTGAGAAGGGAAAAAAAGAACCTCCCGGAAATTGAAGAGGAGTTCAGGAACGACTAGCATGACAGGACTTTTGGGATAGTGGGTGGGGTTTGACTGGGGGTTGGGAGATAAATAGCACTTAAAACAACCACAGATACCTGTATTAAGTTTTCTAATTCTTTCGTTCTCTTTTTTTTTATATTTTGGGTGGGATCAGACGGCTGGTGCTCTACATAGTGCGTGTTTTGGTTTCGGTTAACAGTTCACAACAAGCCCCATGTTGCGTGAGTAGCCAACAAGTCTCACTCTGTATTGCAGGGTGAAATACTGAAGTGCCTCATCTGAGCAAGCTCGATCTGAAGAAACATTATAGTTTATTCAGATTGGGTTTAGATTAGACACTGTGGGATCAGGATTTTAAGGGATGTTTAGTTACAGTTGGAACATCAGTTTAATGTATTCTAACCCTTTTATTGATTTCCTGAGCCATTTTTGAGACTGATTAAAGCTAGCAATATCTTACCGTATAGATGTGTTGACATCTAAGATATACCTTTTGATGACAATCTCTGATGGAGCCATTTTTGACATCATAGTCCGTCTTGGGTTTGAGCACTGAACACATCTGAGAACTAGTGAACTAACCCAGTGCAACAAAAATCCAGATCACTAAAACAAAACTGGTGTTCATGAATAAAAACAACCGACCGAAGAGAGAACACACACTGGCATGGAGCTTTGAGATGTTAAGCTTTGAGATGATGCATTTAAAGATTGTAAGAGGTATATACGCTTATACTTGTTGTATTGCAGCCTATAACAGTGCATTACCTATACAGAATGGCACATGTAAGTGGTTCAGAATTGCCATAGTGTCAGTAGATAGCAGCTTTGCCGATTACAGTATGCTCTAACACATTCTCAACTATTGGGCTTCGGAAATGAAAGTGTGATGATATGGCACTCTTCTAGGTTTGAGCGCTAACAGGATGTTGGTGTGGTGCAGAATCAAAACAAACGTTGAGGAGATGACGCTCACCAGGGACAGGCTGACCTAAAAATATCCAAGTCCTCATTCCTTCTGTCTTACGTCTGGTTGCTTATATTATGGTCAAGCTGCCAAAGGCTCGGTGCTACAGAGAGTTTGATTCGGCAGACATCTCTCACAACGGTACTACAAAATAATCAGTCTTTTCACAATCCTTTCATCCCCAATAATAAGCATCTTTCAGGAAACAGCTGCTCCCTGTGGCCATGTGGAGAAGCATACATATAAATACACATGAACACACACAATAACATATGTACAGAGGACCACAAGAGTGTAAATGCTAATCTTTTACTTCTCATACTGCTAGAATATTTTTGCATAATGCTGTAGGACAGTCGCCGACCACGCTGCCATTGCTGCTGCTGCTTGTTTAGCTGCTTTCAGTGGAAAGTTGAGAATTCTACCTATATAGTCCCATGAAATGTTCTTCTCTGGCAAGATGACATTTCGTTTGATTTGTGATGTAACCAAAGCTTTAGGCTATCGTCACTCACCGCAGCTCTCCTTGATACTAAAACACTATTGTGTGTGTGAAAAGAAAAAGTAAAACATTTGTAACATATCAGCTATGCATTTGTAGAGCATGACCGCACTTTGCAGTAACAGGAAAACAATATGAGCTTCTTTCAGCCATTTGATGTTAATGTTTATTTGCAGCTAGGATCAACTAGGATGTAATGAGTGTATACGTCAATATATGAACAATTTGTGTTAAGCGACTTTTTTAAACAGTTAAATTGAGTGCTTTGAATGTAAATCCTGTGACTCCGCAATGTATGAGCAGTCACTACAGTGAAGACATGCTTGAATGTTTTCATTGTAGGCTGCTTAGCACTGAACGTAAACTTATTCATGGTAGCTTTTCTAGAATGCTCAGGATAAAGAAAGTGCAGTACTTGTTCTCTGTAGCACTAATACACCTCCAAAACTCAACATTGTTGGTTTCTTCCGTTACAGATGGGCAGAACTGTGCAACATTGTACATTGAAAGGATGTAAAAACTGCAATTACTGTAAAGGCATGCCTTGCTAATATTGTATGACAATGTATAGATTTGGCCAAAACTGTCATTTACAGGCTATATTTTTAAGAATGCTGTAATGAGATGAATGATACAGAAAAGTAAGCGAGCGGAGTGAAACTGTTGGTTTGTGATCGACTCAAAGAATAGTTTGTGTGTTTTTGTTAAATGGACAATCACCACCCTAAGTTCATATTAGGTGTAAGCCAACACACTTGGAAACTTTGTTGCCTGTTAGGAAAGAGTCGACTTATGTATTATATAAATGTATACACCTCACTGTATTCATTGGTAAATAGACTATAAACATTCAGCCTAGCAGTGTCACTTCAATGCCACTCAGTAGTTAATCATTCGTGGTCCCTGGAGCGTGTGTATGTGTGACTGATGGGATGTTTAGATGTTTGTGCATTCATAGTTTGGCCACAAAGATACAACCTACTGATGTTAAATAAGGACTCTCATTAAAAACAAACATGTGCACTGATGCCACATTTCTAACTTACTTATTGTAGTGCACCAACAGTAGTACAGTGACACAGAAACAGGCCTGGATGTAGCTCCTCCATGTTCAGGTATCAGGTGTTTGTAAATTACAAGCACATTGAATCTGTGCTGAACTGATCCTGAAGTGTCCATCCTGCTTCCTAATAATGGACGCCAGGGTGTGAATAAAATAGATAAAGATGAAATGGCAAGTAGAGGGAGTGGGTCAGAAGCATGTTGTTAGCTCAGACTGGGTATCTGCTGATTTTACTAAATGTGTAACTTTTTGAGTGCTGTTTAATTCTTCCTGGAGTTAAACCTAAGATTAACATCAGGATAAAAAAACAACATATATTCAAAAAGGCATAACGTTAATTTGGGTTAAAATTATTTGCATCTATGAACACTTGAATTGATTTGAATTCTTATAAAGGCCTTCAGACTTCAGCCTTTTCATACTTTATATGAATCTGCAGATACCCTGTCAACAGTGATATCATGTATGAATTCAGACGATAAAGCACCAGAGTAAGTAGTTCCACTCCTCTGCACCATCAAACCGAATCCTTCTGCAACAGGAACCAGAAATATTCATTACAGTTGTGTTTGTGATCACACGGAAATGTAAACTTTTTTCTGTTCCTCAGTCTGCTCAATTTTGTTTTGTAATACTTTCACTGTAATTGACCATTACTGTGTAAATCAAGGCAAAGCCAAACTGTCACCTCAATAAAAGAAGCTTGAAGGAAATTGTAAATGTGTTATTTTAGGCCAGATGCGTTTTGCACAGAGACAGTTAACACACTCAAGGACTAGAACCACGCGTTTTAATGTATAAAGTTAAACTTTTATTTTTATAGGCATACACTGTACATAGCAGTAAACTCCATTTTGTTCATCCCTATTGAGAAAGATCTCATTTCAAAGTGGGCTTTAATGTTGTATAAATGAAAAACAGGGTGAATAACAAATCTGGACATATAAAAAAAATAAAGATGATGAAAGATAGTTTACATTCACATGTGGGGGACTTTAATATTTGGTCAAACACTGATAATTTTGCTTTTCCCATGGTCATAACCTTGCAACGGTTACCTTTTACATTTTACCTCTGTTAATTATGCAACACATCCACACCTTCAGCCTTTTCCTGTGTGGAATCATTTGGCACTTATACAATTTTTAAAGGAAGACATTTACTGTGTGACTTGTTAATGTGTTAATTATTTCCTTCACAAAGTGTGAAGGCCTCAGATCATGTAAACATGATGATAAATGTTTGATGTGCATGAACGTTGCTCAGAGTACCAATAGAATGGGTTAATATGTAAAATGAAAAGAGGGATGAGATCTCTTCACCATCGTCTAGAGGTTACATTCAGTCAGTCGGTTTCTTGTCTGGTTGCCTATTTTTGCAGAACAATGATATAAATGCACAATGATATAAATGCACAATAACTTATTTCACCATAGAGATGTGGTGGTGATGCTAGCCACTGAAAAGGTTCATAGAAGCACACACAGAGCTGTCAAACGTGGTCAAGTTCTTCTGATGAACCGGCAGCGGGTAAAATCACACTACATTACTGAGAGACTGCACGGAGCAGAATCTGTCTGAAGCTAATGCTGTGGCTAACATGTTTAATGGTTTGTTTATCCAAGAGACAGCACATGCATTTCACTGATCATCATTAGGTACGATGTAAAAGCTTGCATTACGTATTGAGAGGTCAAACAAAAGCCGGTCAATAAGTACAGTAACAAAACTTCTTAGCGAGTAACACACTGTATAATGGATAATCACGACCTCTTTGCTTTAACAAGATGAAACAAAAAAACAAAAAAAAAAACATGTGACCCTCTTGGTGCAGTAAGCGATACAGATTAATAGTATTTCCACTTTAAATAGTTTAATTTCATAAGCTTGGCGTATACACTCTTGCAGGTAGGTGGGTGGGTTTGGGAAGATGAGAGGGAGAGCTGACTGCTGTCACTGAAGGAGATGGTATGGTGTCTGCAGGGAGCACCTGCAATATGGAGGGACTCTCTATTTTCACAAGTGCAGCAGAAAGGGAAGAGACAGCGACTGTTCATAGAAACTCCTCTTCTAGATGTGACGCTACAGAGAGGGACAAAAGCATTAGTGGGTGGCTGAGGACTTAGGGGCAGGTTACGGAGGTAGGCATCCGGTGTAGCTAAGTCATGTCTACCTCCCTCTCTATCCCCACATATTTGAGGGCATCCGCTTGGCTGTATCTGTGGAGGGAAGATAAAGGGACGAGTATGAGTTAGTATTCCAAGAACTGCGGAAACTAGTAATTCAGTCACAATGTACTGATTTTTTTTATTTTACTTTGAAGCTGATGGAGAGTCACTAAAAGGCCCGTGACTCTACCTGTAGTCAAAGAAGAGCTCCTCTCCTTGCAGAATAGCTCGTTTGGCAAAGATTCCAATGCGGTGATCTCCATTAACCATTACCACTGCAATGGTAGCAAATAGTATTAGCCAAGGAAAGAAAAGTTTTCATGCCACAAAAATCCCATAAATCCTCTACATTTGACTCCAAAGCAAAACAAACACATTCAGTCTTACCTTTTGCGTAGCAGTTGGGATTAACTGAATGATTTGCAAAGCGGATTTTGTTCCCCTTTCGGGTGGCATCCACAACAAAGTCTTCAGAGGGACATGGAGTGTGATAAGGATTATTTAAAATACGGTAACAGTGGTATGGTTATGAGCAGAGGAGGTATGGGGAATACTTACCATTGTTCAAGTTGAAAAGGAAACTAGACATGTATTTGTCATAGATCCTTCCACGTCGGTCTGCCTCATCCTGGGAGATGAGCTGCTCAAACACACACATAGGAATAATAAACACTGTGAGTACAAAACTTCAATCAAACTGAGAGCTTTAAAGTATATGCATATTTTAAAATCTGACTAAACTGCATGGACTTGCCTCTCCGCAGTATTCAGAGATGAACTCATTCTTCTGAACTGACTCTTTGATGAAGGTGCCCCATCCAGCGACATCTGATGGAGCCAAAAGCAGGTGCTGAGAGAAGTCAGATATGGGTTAGGACACCACACGTCATATGAGTGATCATAGAATAACAGAATATCACGTTTGGAATATTTAACCTTTTAGACCTTCAAGTGTCCTTGTGTACCTTTTTTAGGCCCCTCTGGATGCTGCAGTTCTTGCAGGAGATCATTTTGCTGTCCCAGTGCTCTGCAGTGCCGCAGGTCATGCACAGATCTGGGTCACATTCCCTCACAGCCAGGTAGCAGGGACACTGCTTAGTGTTGCACTGTGTCTTACACCTGCAGCCTGGGAAGCGGTTCTGGCCTGGAAAACATTAGACACACACAGCTGCTCTGAAAGGGGACATGCTGAGAAGGTTTATGAGCAAATTGCAAGCAGCAATACAGAAGGTTAATACATTATATGAATTGGCAGAACAGAGTTTGATAATGATAAATAATTCCATCTCAAAATGCAGTTGCAGCAACAATTCTCAATGGTTGAGTAAGGCTGAGAAGCCCATCACTCAGAGACCTCTGCTGGCAGATATGCTGAAATACAATTTTGCAGAGTGAAACACAACACCCTCCGGGCAGATGAGCGGTAGGATCAGGCAAGAATAACTGAAATGTCTTTCCAGAAGCCTCTGCTTGGGGAAAACTGTCCACAACAAGAGCTCCAGGCAGCATTTGTCTTCTCTTTCGTGCCGTTTTAAACCCTCCCATTCCCAGCCTGTGTGGGTTTTATGTGTCTGTATCATCAAGCATTGTTTAGCTGGAGCTGTCTGACTCATACTGATGTTGAAGATGATGTTGTATATCAGGCACAGAGCCTGTCACATCCCTTTGATTTCTTTCCAAGTCTTTAGAGCACACACATGTGCAACCAGGGTTGTTTCCTGTTTGGCCCCGGCTCTCCTCTGCTCCGGGAAAAGGCGAGGTAACAGTCGGGTAGGGAGGAGGGGCGAGAGAAGGTGACTGAACCACAACAGATGAACTAATGAGGCAAGATCATCTTTTCCAAACCATAGCAAAATATTTACTTAATCTTATCCCCTTTCTCTGTTGTAAACTCTCCAGAGGGCAAAATACAAAATGCATTCCTCCACCAAGTGGCCATTTTGGAAAACACAGTTCTGGGTCAATGCTGCTGCAGAGAACGCCTCATTGTGAATGCAGCTCTGTATTAAACAGACACCCACCTATCCTGGCCAGAGGACAGTTTCTCCTCTGACTGCTGCCAGAATGCTGCAGAATCATTTTACATTCTGCTGCCCTGCTCTATTGTGGCTTGGAAAAAGGGCTTTAAAGAGTTCAGTGGAAAATGTGGTTATGACAAACAATTTCCCTTTAGGATTACAAGGCAGAGAGAGCTACTTATGTCTTGTTGTGTGTGTAAGAAAGAAATAAGCACACAGTTCATGAGAGCATGGTCCCTCATATGAATAAGAAAGGTGACACTCACACTCCTGCTCGCATTGGCAGAACTTCTCACAGAAATTCTGGGTCATCACACATGGGCAGGAGCTGTCACACGGATGGTCGGGGTGATCACATGGCTGGTATTTGTACACCTGATTGGACGAGCTATCTGGAGCAACAGAGGAGACAAAGCTTTCAGACTGGCACAGTAAGCTGTGTTGTATTTCAGATTTCTTTGGAGGTGAACATACCTTTCTTTAGCTGAATCTTAGCCCATAACCTGCCACATTAAACAAACACAATGACGGGGTTAAAAACTCCTCTAACTTGCTCCACACCTATTCAGTTAATTTACTTTTCGTGGCATATGAAGTGAAAGTAAAACCAAATGCAGTTTCAATACTAATGCAACAGTGCAGAATAACCATTATCTCTGTGAGACTTTAATAATTTATTTTATCTATTCAGGGAAGTTTTACTGAGGGCCAAGATCCCTTGTGCAAGAGGTCATGTTATGATCATGTTCCATTATTCAGAAAAGGGTGGTCAAGAGATATCATGCCTGTGTTTCCGTTTCTTCTTCTGGGGCACGATGCCTCCATCAACCAAAGGAACACGATGGATCAGGACCTCCTTCACCGCAAACTCGTACACCTGTGGGAATAGAAAATGACATGAACAACAAAAACACATCCTGCCTATTAATCACAGATGTACATGACTGTGAGGAAATTCTGTTTTCTTCATCCTAATTACATTGTGTAATGTTGTGCCTTCTCAAACTGAAAAGGACATCGCCACGATTACGCCACAGAAAATCCTTCCCCCTCCATCCTTTGTTACCAAAACTCCACTGCAGAGACCACACATACACATGAATCTGTGCGCACACACTCAAACACTTCTGGCTGCCAAAACCCAGATTTGGCCTCTTCTCTAGGACACATACTAGACATACATAATGATGCAGCTGGTTTCAGCATTTCCGCTCAGTTAAGCAGTGGGCGGGGCCCTCTGGATACCAGCAGGAACGTGACAGACAGTCCAAATCAGACTCTGGACTAGTCTGGCTGTGTGACCAGAGGCACTACAAGGGTGGACGTAAACGGGCAAGGCTGCTTCAACATGTTCAAAATATGTTAAATATTTGTTGTACCTGTTCTTTACAGCCTGTATTGTTCTCAAAAGTAAAAGTTTTTTGAAGTCTTATTTAGAGGTTGTAATATCTTTCTCCACAAGCCTTGTTATGCACAGCCCATACGACATGAGTCATGTTTGACATAAGTCTGGGAATGTCGAAGGTTGAACAAATAGAATAGAATATGAGAGACGTCACATCTGGTAAGAATCCTTGTTTATGGTGCCACATGCCATTCTCTCTGTAGTCAGCCCAATTACCCACACCATAAAACCACAGGCACAGGATGCATGTGTTATTTCACTCGCACTGACGCACCGCGACAGAAATCACCAACGCAAGTCTGTCGTCTCATTTCAAAACAGTCAAAACATCAGTTTTAAATAATTATTATTTAATATTTGAAACTACATGTCATAGCTAATCTAGCTAGTAAATAACAGATGACATAGCTAACAATTTACAATTACTGCACTTTATTCTGCATTTAATCTGTCCATCGCGATTCTGACAATGTTGTAGGAGTGCAATGCTAAATTGGTGTAGTATTCTTATAATACATTTAAACATTTTTTATATATTTTTCATCCTTTATGTAGCTAAATTGTTTAGATGCAAGCCATAATTTGCTTTGTGCTATTGTAAGTCAGCACATTTTTTAAAATGGTGACTGAATATAAAAATATTAGCACAGTATCTTCTGCTTATGGCGCCAGAAGAAATCGAACATTTTACCTCCTTGCAGCTCTTTGTACCGATGAGGCGAGCGATGGAGCAGAAGTTGTTAAAGTATGTGCCGTGTAGCACTCTGAACAGTGACTCCTCCGCCCCGCTCCACTGGACCACACAGCACGTCTGCTGCTCCCCGTCATCAACCCCTGGACGCAGCTTGGTGGGAGTCTGGCATCGCGAATTCTCCTCTATCACACACACAGAAAAACACTTTAATATAACTGATCAATTAATCTGGGCAGAAAGTCTGTTTGCCATTTTTTTAATCTACACATATGCAGCTGCGCACACACACTTTTCTAAGGCTTTTTGACAGCTTTATATCTGCCCACACACACACCAGTAATGCTAATTTAACCCTACACTCACAGACATACAGCTATTACTGGGTGCTATTGTTGTGTATCTGCATGTAGACACTGCATGCGTGTGTGGTTTTGTGTGTGTGTGTGTGTGTGTGTGTGTGTGTGTGTTAGCTTTTTGGGATATTCAAGACTGATGCTCGTACACCCACAGCTTGAGGCAGAGAACTGAATGTTGCTTGGCAACAGGCTGAATGCAGCATTGCTGTGGCCACATGCTCCAGCACTGGGTATCTATATTAATCTGCTTCAACAATCTGTTTTTTCCACATTATCTCAACACGTGCAAGAGTCTGCTGAGTCACTGGTTGAGCACGAGCGGTTTCCAAAACTAACAGAGACTTCCAGTGAGGCACTGATGGAGATGAACAACAACCTGAGAGCTCCAGGGGAGAAGGGGACAATAAAGAGCTAGAGGAGATTGCTCTTATTTCCCTCCCGCTGCTCTCCACATGAACATGTCAACAGAAATGAAAAACAAAAAAACAAAAAAAACACAGGAAAAGGAGGGGGAGAGGGAACAAAGTGTTTATGTTGGGGCTGAAGCATGCAACACTAATGGCTGGTTTATTTTGCTTGGCAAGTGAGAGCTGATATTGAGAGGAGATGGAAGGAGGGAGACAGAGCAGGATATCACTTGTAGGCTATCATCTTTGGCCAAATTTCACTTTTCTGAAGGGCTGCAGTCAGTCGGGGCAAACTGCCTTACAGAAAAGGAGGGATTTGTGGAAGGTTATGGTAAATGATCTATGAGGCCTCAAAGATTTACTTTAGAGAAGCTGAGAAAATAGAAATCTCAAAACAATAGGCAATATATAGCAATAAATGAAAGTAAAAATACAAACTACAAAATAAGAAACATATAGATAAACTGAACCTTTTTCATAACTTCCTTTGTCGTCATGCTTAGAGTAGATAGAGCACCGGGTGGTTTCAAATGCAGCTCCAAACTCAGTTCTTCAAGTCTTACCTGAGGAGGAAGTGGCTTCATGGTCACTCTCTTGTACTTCCTCAGCAGATGCAGACGGTCCAGGACAGCTGGAGCTGGTGGGGCGCTGCTGCCTTCGGCGCCTCCGAGACCTTTGTGACCTTAACATATTTTGATCCACAAACTCTTTAGCCCCTTTCTTCAGAAGAGGACAGGGGATAGAAAAAACAAACAACAAAGGGTAAACGAGATATAGCATGTACTACAGAATGCAGAAATAGGTTAAATAATTGTGAGGTCAGCATACCTGTAACAGAAAGCAGTCTACACCACATTGTTCAGTCTCTATGCGGATCTCCTTTATCTTCCTCTTGTAAACATTGGGTGTAGCATGGAAAGCTTTATGAAAAGAGACAAACATAGTGTGACTCTCTATCAGGGTTGGGTTACTGAATACAAATTACCAGTCAATTTGTGTAATTAGTAATGTAATCCATTGGGTTGCAAAACAAATTCATCTAATCAGAATACTTTTTGGATTACCTCAAAATCAAACATTGATTATTGCACTATATACTAAAATATTGGGGAAGCCACAACTATTTGATTCCCACAAATATTCTTTTTTCTCTTTAAACATATAATGGAAATAAAATGCAGCATTTAGTGTTGGTCAAATCAAATTATCTGTCACAAAAACTTTTAAAATTGCAATATTTCTAACGATGTAATCAAAAATGTAATCAAGTGACCCTTGACTAACTAACTATAATTGCAATCTGACTAGATAATTCAAATAACTTGTGAACCATTACTATCTAACCCAGCTCTGTATTGTATGTCATGTCATTAGTAGTTCACAACTGTACAAATAAAGCACCCAAGGTGCAAAATAAGGGGTGGGAAGTCATAATATGATCATACTGTATTTATCACAATCTAACTGCGAATCAACAAACTAAATGAGAAATAATAATAATAATTAATATAAATCAAGCCATTACGGTGGAGGAAACAGTCGTATTTAAAGCAACGTCTGCAGAAGAGCGTGTGGAAGGAGTGTAACGACTGCTCCCGCTGTACAGACTTAGCAAAAGGTCCGTCTAGGTTTGGGGTGCAGAGTGGGGGCAGCTTAACCGGGCGAGGGGGCTCCAAGAGGTCCTTGTACCTGTGGAGGTGACAGGGAGAGTTTTAGAAGTAATATAGAACATGTGCCCAGTTGTCTCACCACAGTATTAGTATGATTTGAAATTGTTGCTGGGTGAAGTTGTAGGTGTTTCTTTTCTCAGTAAAGCTCTTTCAGATGCTGATGCAACTGCTCTTTTGAGTCAGAGAGCCTGAGAGGGAGCCACCATTATTACTCTCCTCCCTGACAGCTTGCGTCTCCATGGTGAACACTAAGCAACGGCCTGTTCAGCATTGTGCACATAGATTCCCAGTTTCACTGCACTTTTCTTACTTTTCCTTCAGCTCCTCCGTGGTGCCCTTATAAGGGAACATTGAGGCGATGGCTGTAAATATCTTATCGTTGGGGACCTTCTTGCTGCTGGACAAGTCCCTCACTTGAGACAGAAAGAGAGTTGGTTATACAAATAACACCATTTAGTCCACACATCAGGTTTTGATGATACATATTCACAAATAAAGGTTATGCAATATCTTCTTTTAAACATTTTGCAACACAGAAGTTTTCCCAATGCTCAAGGCCAGTTATCTATTACATGTTCTAAAAACAGTTCTTTTTTCAGTATCTTTTAGTCATGCCCCCTCAGTCATGGATGTGTTTGTGTACCAGTACTTGAATGCCTGTGTAGCCAGGTGTGCCTCCATTTCACGATCACTAAGTGTTGGCAGAGTGTGTAAACAGCCTAGTTTCCCATAAAGCTTGGAACGAGAGGTCATTAAGTTCTGTAATAAGAGCCGCACCATATCAGTGTCATGGATGAACAGGTTCCCTCACACAGTACCAATGCAGGGACACAGGGGCAGCTTTAAAGTAAACAATGCCTGTGCAAGGGCTGCTGTGGCAGGGCGACCTTGTGGCAGCTGTACAGTGTAATGAGAGGAACACTACCAGCCTTGTTCATGCTGCAGCCCTCTTGTTCTTTCACGGGACAAAGTCTGAACCATAGACTATAAGAAGACGACGTAGTCACCATGACGTCACCAATTCGTTTGTGGAATACAGTTTTGAAACCTTGGGTTCTAGTTATAAGACAAAAACACAGAGAGCGCCAAGACTGGACAATGGCGAGGTAGTGAACTGTCAATCACAAGGTAGCCCCACTCTAATTACTCTAAATGAGACCATATTTTACGAAATAAACATCACGCTTTATTGAAGAAGACTCGAAACTAGCAATTGAGACCATAAACTCATGAGGAAAAATGTTTACCAAGGTAATAAATCAACTTAGAAATAGGGTCATTTTCTTGTTGACTTCTATACAATCTGACTTAATTTTGAATTTTTTCTGCTGGCCATTAGAAAGAAGACATGTTCAACACACTTTGGCATTGGCTTCACTTCTCAAAACCGGAAGTTGCTGCCTGGTCTGAACGCACAAATCCACAGCTGAAGACTTGCTCACCCTCAGTAGTGCTCCTCCTCTTCCTCCTGATGAATGCTGCAGCACCAGGTTTGGTCTCTTCTGAACCCTCCACTGAGCTCCTCCTCATCCCTCTCTCGTCCTCCTTCTTTCCCGTCACCTCTGTCGCCGCCGTTGTCACCGCTGCTTCCTCCTCTTCCTCCTCCTCGTGGTCAGAGTACTGGCACAAGGCCTCCACCAGCTCTTTAAAGACCTCGTCGCTGATAAACCCCCCCTCTGGGATACAATTAACATGTCAGAACCTAACAAGTGCCAACCCCTTAAATATTTTTGTTTTCCACATGCTTCCAGAAAAGATAACATCAGCTGCATCATCAGCATATAATAAACAAGTGAATGTTGCAGTGATGCAAATAATAAAAAGATGTTAGATTATGGGATGTGTGCAGACATCCTAATGGGACAGAGCATTCAACACACACCTCTGTCACCGTGGACACCATCGTAGTTGTCGATGAGTTCCTCTAAGAAGGCCTCGTCCTGTTCCAGCACCTCGTCACCCATGTATGGGATGTTGTGAAGGAACGTCTCATCCTCCACCTAAGAAACACAAACTCCCGTCAAAACAGGTATGCGACCATACCAGCTGTTGGCACATGTCAAACCACCACCTGTGATGACCTACACCCGAAAATGTCAAAGTAACACACGAGATGTAGTTCACACAATGTCCACATGGTCCTGCCTCTGGACATTTCAAGTTTAACAAATGTACACAAATGGAGTGGAAATATAAGAAATGTAAACCAAGTTGTGTTGCAAGAGCAGTGTGTGTTTTTCCAGTAAAAACTATGTATTTTCAAAATAAAACCTTTTTTGGAATATAGGGTGCATTTAGCTTGATGTCATGTGTTCTTGAGTTTCTCCAACTGGTTTAGATGTTCCTTCCATTTAATCAACTGACAGAGGACCATTGAACACATGCACATCTATAAAATTGGAATCGGGTGAATGAGTAAAATAATATCTAAAGTGTGCTATGCACCTGTAACAACACTGTAATTGCATTTCCCAAAACAACACAATGTTGTTTATGTCATACCATGAAGTTGTGCTGCAGAGGCGACCAGGAGTACATGAAGGGGATCCCTGCCACTGTTGACAGTGGTCTCATGGCAATGGCTTGAGCTTTGAATTCTGGGAAGCCAAACTCCACAGTACACATCTGTAATAGAGCCAGAGGTGGATTGTGGGTGACAAGACAAAAGAACAGTCCTCAGCATTATTTGACAATTGTATAACTGTATAATTGAAGACACATACTGCTCCACCCTAACAGGGAAAATAAACCCACTCAACACAAAAAAGCTGAGCCTGACAGCACAAGGGAAGAGAACAATTATGTCTTGCCCTCAGGTTGTTTGTATGATGAGCTCCCAGAGGACCAGAACATTGAGACCAGAAATTGAGATAGTAAAATCTTACAAGTACATTGGTGTTCACCTGAACAATAAACTGGACTTGTCAGACAATTATGTAGCACTCTACATGAAAGGAGGAGACTTTGGTCTTCAGGAGTGCAGGGGGCACTCCTGAAGACATTTTTTTCGACTCTGTGGTGGCATCAGCCATCTTCTTTGGAGTGGTCTACCTGGGCAGCGGCATCTCGGCTGCTGACAGGAAGAGATTGAATGGACTAGTAAAGAAGGCCTCCTGTCGTGGGAAGCCCTCTCGACACTGTGGTGTTGGGAGACAGGAGAACAATGCCAAGCTGTCGTCCCTTTTGGACAACATGTCCCACCCCCCCCAGGACACTTTGTCAGCACTGGGCAGCTCGTTCAGTTCCTGACGGAGAGATACTGTAGGTCCTTCCTTCCTGCAGCGGTCAGACTGTACAAACACCACAGTCCCCGGTAGATCACCACAGACACACCAATAATGACTGTAATACCACTGTTGTGCAATACACACCATATTTATTATCGTTATTACTACCTACTACTACTACTTTTATTATGCTGCTACTTATTTCTACCATAGTCGTTTACGTATGTTATATTACTACACATTTTTTTATTCAATATGTTAGCCTACTTATTTGATTGTCTTTCACCTGCACTTTCACATTGTGAATGTGTTACTCGTCCCGTAAAGGATTTCTGATTCTGATTCTGAGAAACCACTTTTAGGGTGCCATATGATGTATTTCTGGCACACAGCTTTGTCCTGAGATATTTTAATAACACCTGGCAGCCAGCTGAGAATCAGAGCAGAACACTGATGCTGGTGAAGAGGACGCAACATGATGGAGATGAGGAGTTTTCTTGCAAAACATTCACACAATTATAATAAATTGGATTAATAGTTAAGCCAGAGCAGCCTGGCATATGAAGACAGAGCTGGACAGTGCAGGCAGGATGGTATGTGAAGTTATATGTTGCGTGCGCACACACACACACACACACACACACACACACACCTTCTTGTTGGCCAGAGCTCCACCAGACGTTGACAGAGGCATGGACTGAATCCTGAGCCTGGACCACTCTGCATTCAGGAGATTTGTCTTCTCCTCAATATTTTGCCTGTTGGACATGAACAGGGTCTGGAATCAAACAGAACAAAGAGCACGTCACACATACTGTAAAACACATCAACACACAGGGTGAGTGTAGCATATAAAATACACACCTACTGCAAGTCCCCCACTATGCATACAGTACACATAAATGTCAATAATTGGGTTGACCCACCTTGACCTCCTCTACTTTTTTAAGGCGTTTTAATTGGCGAAGGCGCATATACTCAGACTTGACCCTCCGTCTCCACTCCAGTAGGCTGCGGGAGGGTACAAAGGAGGAAGGCGGAGGTTTTGGGGCTGGTGGGGCAGCACCGGTGCCAGGGGCTGGAGTTGCAGCAGCTGTTTCCTCCATGACTCTTTAAAAAGACAAAGATATTATGTCACAAACCGGACCAACACATCACTGGGGTACACAATGCATCGACATAACTAAACAGGTTAGATTATGTGGTCAACGTAAACCTTTAAATGCCAAAAAGGTGTTTTAAAGGCGCAAGGGACACTGGCAGAATAATTTTACATTTTGGACAAAAATGTGTTTTTTTTATTATTAGTTTTAAGGAATTTCCTATACAATCCCTACAAGGCTTTACACAAGGTCCATGGGACTCAGAAGTAAGTGTGTAGTGAAGTTATCAGTTTTCACCACCTATTCTATCATGATAACTCTCAATAATACAACTAATAGGTATTGGCATAACTGAGTTTCGTTGTTATAAACTATCAGTCCCTTTCTGTAATTCATGTTAAATTACTAAGTATTTATTACTATATACAGGAAGTCCAACATACTCTCTCCCTCTGCATCTCACAGGCATAACACTTCCCCATTCACCCTCACTGGAAGTCTATTTTAAAAGAGTGCCCCCCTCTGTTGGCAAAACAAAACTGACATTTAATGTAAAAAAATGCATTCCACACTGGTGCTTTAAACTGCTCAGCGCAAAACCGTTCCTCCTTTTTTTAATCATATATGACAACTGAGCAAATAATGAACAAACAGACTCATCGTGTGCACACAAATAAGTAAAGTCTGTAATCATTTAACAGCACGGGGCATCCACATTGCTCAGGAGTGGGCGTGCCTCTTCAAAAAAAACAACATGAAGCGAAGCAGAAAAGTGCGTAGTACAGCTTTTCTGTGCTATATAAACACCTCAGTGAACATCAACTTCCATATCTGAGCTAAAACAGAATCAAAATTAAGTACAAAGACAAAAATGAGCTCGGAAAGCTGCTACACTGCATTTCTTTCCTGGACTGTGAGTCGTGCACACGTTTCAGCCACAGCTATGAAGTACGCTACGTCCTGTAGCTGCAGCCCCGTAGAGACAGAGCCACAGTATCCATTTAAATGTGTAAAGACTTGCGCACCGAGCCCCACAATGACAGCACGTTATTCCAGCGGACGCGTGTGCACGTCTACCTCTAGCCTACATCCAGTGTCGCAGTTATGAAATACCTTCAAATCCACGGCTTGAGTCCTATTTGTTGCGAAGAGACTGCAACGCGATCAAGTAACGGACTGATTTTTTTTTAACAGTCGAGAGATCCGGAGCAATTAAAGGCTGTCTTTGCTATGGATCTGACGCAGATATCGTCTCCGCACGGCGAGGGGATCTCAGAGAAATCCCTACGTTATCCATGGGCATGGTGCTGGAGGTTGTTGTTGTTGTAGCGTACAAATAGCTGCGCACTTGGCTCTGTCGAGCCAACCCGAGCAGGAGGGTGACGTCTTTATTATGATCACAGCCTTTCCTAGCCGAGGAGGATTTATTACTATTCTGCGTCCAGGGAATGAAAAGTAGCGTGGAGCAGCAGCCACAGCACAGCCATTTACACGCACGCACAGGAACTGATGCAACTGTCCAGAGTGCTAGATCGCCATCCAAATGCGCGAGGGCATGACGCTCTGTGGGGTTTGATCGGCGTATTAATGCAATGATTCAAATGAATAAATCTCACATATATATTTTTGTGATTAAAAAATATAAAGCAAAACAAATAAACTGCTCACAGACCCAGAAAATATATTCACATATTATTACTAATTACCCCGATTGTGCAGATTGTGTAGATAAAATTAAGTGTACACAAATATTAAGAATGAAAAATGATCAATACCTAGTTGAAAACTCCTACAGTGGAGTTCTATCGGATGGAAAACTGTTCAGTTGTTGTTCTGCATTCTTCCTCCAGGGAGAGCCCGACGCATTTTATTCTCTTTTTAGAGAGAGAGGGCTGGATGACGGTCATCGGGCCACTGATGCCATCACGTACTCTACGTAACATCCTCTTTTACACAACTTCAGCTGCAAACAGGGCGAAAGTACGTTTTTGGTTTGTGTTGAGTTTTTTTAGAAATAATTCGCATGATGAGTAGAAGGAGCATCATCGTTTAAATCCAGAATTACGAAGCACTCTTTAAACAATATTATATTATATCTATTTCAAGTGGCAGTGTGAAAAAGGGAAATTGTTTTTTTAAGTTCAGGAAGCAACATACATTCAACAAAAGCTTTTTCCATATAACTAAAATCATGCATGTTATAAATAAATGGCCAGGAGAACTTGGCACTTGCCATTGTGGAACTCATGTCTTCAAATATGGTGCAGCTTTTATGATCTGTGACAAAGGCTTGGAGATAAAAAAAAAAAAAAAAAAGATTCACAAAGTAGTTGATGAAATACTTACCTCAAGTTATTTAAACTAATGTATTATATCTAAGAAGCATAGAATGCATAGAAGAGAGACGTGCTAAGTGAACTTTCACTTATTCTGCCTTCCCTCAACAGAACATTTAAAGTAATCTCCTCCTTGCAGACACATCCATTCATCTATTTACCTCTCTCACACTGAAAGCTTGATGCAGATTCATTTATGTCTTTTCATCAGGACCTTTACATTTCAGTCAGTTCCATGAAAAAATTAAAAGAGTGGCCTCCTTTTTTCAAAATAAAATGTGAAAGCAATTTTGGCCCTGAGCTAGCTGGCTCTCTCCCAAGTCCAGCAGCTGAGAAAGAGCACTCATCCTGCAGTGACGTGGATGAGTGCATCAGCTTCATGCTGGAGATCCCTGACGCCTCTTCTTACCACACAGACTGACGTCAGAACCAGGGGTGGTGGGAGGGCGGTGCTCGTCCTCAGCACTGATGGTGTAACACAGCACAGATACTAAAAACACATTACGCAGTCACCAGTGGATAGTAAATCCCATGCTCTACAACAAAATCCCATAAAAGTCTCTTTACAGATATTTGGGCATCCTATCACTTATGTGAAGAGTTGTTTAAATCTTTTTGTGGCTCCAGATGGAGCAGAACAAAATCTGATAGGTTGCCTCACGTGATGTCACTTGAGTCGGCCATTGTTAAGGCTGAAGACTGCAAGTTTAAAAATCTTGCTCCTCATCTCTTCTTGAGGCTATAGGCTCAAGCTACATTAGACACTACTAACATACTTTAACACACCCAAATCTCCAACCAAGATGTCTGTGGTAGAGTTCCTTTGTGGGTAATGTAGGTACCAGGTTTTGAAGAAAAATGCATGGAATTAACAAGATGTTATTTGGTACTCTTTTAAAATGTCTTCCAAAGTCGTGCACAATATTATTTTTACTTTCATTAACTGCTACTTTTGGGTAAAAAAACAAACAAATTTTCTTCATGTACTTTTTGTATATAGCCTAGATTTATAAATTTCAGTATATGCTAAATGTATATTCTTACTACGTTTTGACTGATAATTTGCAACAGGAGTGGAATATTATTAGTCTGCTTGTACATATACATTTATGGCAATTTAGCCAGAGGCCTTTATGGAGTACTAACCTCAGGGAGTACATGTTTTGTTTGTATAGGCTACTTTTCCTTTGTTTACCGTAATGCTCTTTATGTATCTTTTTGTACTTTTTATGCAGTGAGTTGGCTTTATGGCTCCTGTGATAAAATTTACTCAGCACAAAATGACTGTTTCAAGTTACGCTTCAAGCAAAACAAGCAAAACACAAACAAAAAAGTTGTCAAATATTCAAATAGGGGCATGAATCCTTTTAGTCCAACAGCTCACATGCTATTAGTGGACTCGGTGTGTGGACCCATTATTGACATCTACATATTGCCTGTATTGATGAAAGTATTTATCAAAAGCTAGAGACAGAGAGGGGGAGAGAGAGAGAAAAGAGGGTGGGGCTCTACCCAACATCTCTCTTTAAAAACAGAGGGTGGGATGAGAGAAAGAAATAGATAAAGGAGGGAGAGAGTGATGGTGGTGCACCAGTGAACCTCAGTAGTTCTAACCTGATCAGAGGAGCTCTGTCCCATTGTGGGAATCCGCCCCATTCTAGGACATGAGGGCTTCCTGTTGTTTTAAAGAGGCTTCCTGCAGATAGGGTGAGAAATGTAATTACTACCCACCAGCGAAGACGGACAGAGCATTGTCAGGCAAAATGACTGCCACTAGTTTCTCACTTATGTTTTCTGGCTGTTTTGTGACTCTTCTCATCTGGGGTAAGTAGAGGATTTATACTGTCCATTTCTTCACACTTATGATAAAAACTTCTTTACTTGCCCTCTCTCTCACCTCTTAAGAGGAATGCTTAGGGGCTTTCAGTGATTGAGTGGCTTTTAGAAAGGAGCTTAGTGAGTCTCATGATTGAGTTTTACATTTAAACAGTTTGGTTTCAGGGTCATACAGTGATTTTGAGCAAGCTGACAAAACAAATTTGTGTTTAAAGAATGTTGTGTTACAGTAGTTGTTGAGATTATTATCACCAGATTATTACAGTTTATTTTATGATTAAGGTCGTCATTATTATTTGCTACTATTTATTAAATAAGATATTTTATTCTTGTTGGAGGGGAATGTGTTGTTATCTCTTTGAGTTCATATTTCCTCAAAAGAGTGGTGGACAATGGGAGGATGCCTTGACCTGTCACACTTCCTACAATTTACTCCTTGTTATTTCCTTTACCTACTCTGCTTTCACAAGTGCTGAAACTTGTACACACAAGATTATCCATTTTACTTCAATTAAACAATTCCTGTTGAAGTGCTTTTTTTTTTTCAATATTCAGTTCTACCATTATTGTATTTCTGTTACAGCAGGATGCCCAACAGTGGTTTGTCTGGTTGATGAAAAGTTATCGGCGCAACCAGCCACAACAATAGGTATGTGTACTTTAAAGAAAAAAAAATACTACATGACCACAAATACTTGGACTAACATGACTTTCTTTCTCTACAGGATATCACTCAACATATATGACGGTTGCCAGTAAGTTTAAAACTTTTTCTACTTTATTATAGACTGTAAACTAGATGCCTGTGTCTCCCCAACACATTCAATCTGACAATGGTCAGACAATTAAATAATTTAGCAGAAATACATAAAATCCAATTTACTATATTTTACATTTACAAATAGGGATTATATATTTGTGTCCACTTTGGGATTCTTTTGGATCAGTTCTTTAAACTCATTTGCTTGGCATGACACTGACAAACACAGAAAGCAGAGCACAGCGATCCTGCTTTCTGCCAAGATCTCCTCGTGTGTACTATCATGAGAGTCCAAGACAAACTCGTGGGGAGGTCTCTACCAGTGAGGGTCAGCAGCAGTAGACACGAGGCCCATAGTGGTTTGGGGCTAAAGGTTAACTTAAACCTCATTATGAACAGACCCCACCTGGCTCAACTTCCTGAATTTGTTCGTCATTCACCCCATGCAACGTCTGTGATCAACGCATGAACCCCGGGTTGTGAAACAACTGGAACTTTGGAGCCCCTTTCACTGTTCCTCCTCCTGTGCCTTCCTTTTTTTTATTTCCCCTCTTTTCAGAGCTCCTCCTCTGCTGAAAAGACACATTTCCTGATGTCATTACTAAATCAAAATGCTGCTCGGCAAACAGATGTTGTGAGAGGCCCAACATGTGGATTAAGTGACATAAATGAACAAGTTGGTCGTGAGAAAACATAAACCATACATTCCATTTTTCATTAAATCAATGAAACCCCTCTCTCACACAACTCTTTAAAGTGGGCGATTGGTGACATTGAGAAACTACCTTACAGATGTAGCACACTCTTCAGCTCCTCCTGACATAACAAAAAACTAAAGTTTCACACACTCGTGGAGGAAATATCAGGTAGTTGGCCTTTTAAACAGCTAGTCAGCTCGGACTAATGACTTCTTGCAGGTTGGGTCAAATTAACCTAAATATGAAATCATGGCTGTCTACACAGCACACCCTGCAGAGTCATGATTACATCTACCCCAAAACGCTAAGCCCTAAATGTTTACTTATGTTTCCTATTTGGCAGAGGCAGCCCAAAAGGCAAATAAATCACATGCTGTGAGCTGGCCAGGCCTCGACTGTGAGAAACTGAGACTAAAAAGCAGAACAAGAGTTAAAGAGTAAAGGGTTTTCAGATGTGAGTCCAGCCCAGCTTGGGTGTGCTCCCTTTTATTTGGGAGAATGGAGAGGACAATCTTTGTTGCCTCCACCCCTTTAAAAAAGGAAGAAAATCCTAAAGAAACGTGTGTTGGAGAGGGGAAGAGCTACTGCCAAGACGCAGGGCCGTCAGACAGATCTTCGAAGAACATCTGGTAACCGCGGGTAACACTGTTTGGACATCTGGTAACCGAAGATTACACTGCGTCTCTTCCATCCTGTCGGGTTTCCTGTTATGCCTCGCTGTACACAGTCTAAGAAGTTTAGGTTTATTATACATGGTCACCGGTTGGGGAAAACGCACCTTTATTCATTTTTCTCTGACATGAAGGGAGCACTTGGTTTCATTGGGGTATTCCTCTCCTTTCTCTGCGGTGAGTGTGTGGTCTCCCTTCTACAGCTGCAAATGCCTGCTTTAGTAAAAGTCATGTAAAGGAACTCATGAGCTACAATAGACACAAATACTCTTTGCATTGAAATTTGCTAGGATGTAAATATGTGTTTCTCTTTGATGAACTTATTGAATAAACTGATTTAGGAATGCCTTTACATGGCACATTTGAAGAGGTTTTATGTGAACTGCCAATAGTTATTGTTTGATGTAGAGGTTTTTAATCCACAAATCTTATTCTTCTCTGTTTTAGATGCCACTCATGGAGAATCTACCTTGTCATTTGGTAAATGACATAACTTTATAACCTAATGCATACCCATACACCTTGTATCATTCTCTGAACAAAGAATTTAATGGAGATCTTCTAAAAAGGTGCATAAACCTTTATTGTCATTTTCTAATATGTATTCTCTCTCTCTCTCTCTCTCTCTCTCTCTCTCTCTCTCTCTCTCTCT
>CALSBV010010309.1:3123401-3136485 GCA_943590825.1 Bovichtus diacanthus
ACACACACACACACACACACACACACACACACACACACACACACACAAATAGCTTGAGCAAAAAGGTTTATTTTATTCCTCAGACTACTGTATCAAGGTAAATACAGACAAGCTCTCGTTTTTTTTTCTTTTATTAAGCCATGTGCATTCATCCTCCAGTGAGTCATCCTTTTCATTTTTATTTCTAAAGATGCCATTTTAAAACTGGATGCTATAGAAACAGACTGAGGCTTCGGCTATAAAGGGGAGGTTAATGCCGTCAGAATTTATAAACAAACTAAACTCTGATCTTAAGCAGTTTTACTGAGAGGTAATACCCAGGTATTGAAACTATCTGCCAGGTAAATGCTCGAGGTGGAGGGATGAATTCTGCTGTTCGGACTCATGACAGAAATACTGGTTAGGAGGGTTCTCTAGAACGACTGCTGGCCCATGGGTGTGAAAAGCTTATCCCACACCTCCACCTTCATGACGGCATTGCCCAGGGGGCCCATTGTGGCCTTGATATCTAGGTAGTTGCCCACATAATTGATAGCTGATCCAGTGGCTTCCTCCCTGACAAACCCATGCTCACGCTGTTTTTTCTCGTAGTACAATTCTTTGTACAAATCCTTATCACAGATACGGCCCTTTTTATAGATGCCCACTGCAAACCAGTTCTTGTACAGGTTGTAGTCCCATGGAACTGAGAACATGATAGCCAGAGTCTCAATGTAGTCGTTCTGTGACTTCTCGAAAAGGTCGTAGGTCAGCACACCAATGCTGCCGGTTGCTTTGCCGCCGGACTTGGCAAAAGTGCAGACCTCTGACTTTTGAGGGCGCACTGTGGGTTGAGGTGGGTTGTATGACTCCCCATTCTCAAGGTACACCCTAAGCAGTACACAAACATATATATATATTACACACTTTATTTTGGATCTATATAATACGTTACAAACGAGCCTTAACAATAAATGACAAAACACTCAGGGCTTACCTGGGTTTGAGGAGGCAATAGTTGTTAGTGATATTTGTGATTTCAATGGTAACACTTCTCTTGCTGTTCACATCAGCAGCTACAGATTCAGCTGTCTCCATCGTGTTGGAATGGGTTCAAGATCTACTTGTAAAACAAAGGTAATGGAGGAGTTAGCCATCTGAGCTGAACAACATCACAACTGTGACTAGCACTTCCCTCCCCTCCTGAACACACTGGGAATCATGAGAATCACATTTACTGCAATGTCAAATATCTTCCTGACCTCTGCTTTGCTCACCTGCTGTATTGGCATTATATTAACCTTTAAAAGTGCACATGAACTGGCTTAAGGTGTGAATGATGCATTTCAGAGGCTAATGAGATTTCAAAAACAGTTGCGAACAATCAGAACATACGTAGCTGCATACTCGTTTTGTCTCATTCGGGACTGTACCTCTTAAATTACAGCACTAAGTAGCATGCAATAATGATGTCAGAGTGAAAACTCTAGAGAAAATGATCAGCCCTTTTATCAAAAGTTAGAAGACACAATTCAAACAAACGCTCCATCAGGCTTTGGTACAAATAGCTCTTTTCTTCAGCTAATGAGCCATTTTCTGTACTGCGTCTGATCAAGTTATGTTATTAAAGTAACGTACCTGCTGAGTACCTCTGTTGACGCTCCCAAGTTCCAAAATGGGAAAAGTTACCTGAAAGGGAGTTGCCGGTAGTTATTTTTTCAAACAAGGATGTATGCCATACCCCACAAAAACCCTCCCACTTGTAACATAACCCCAGTTGGACAGCACACGCCCTCTTTCAACACACATTTCTCACCCACACAAAGGAAGACTGAGAACATATATTATTGTGTTTTTCAGATAAAACTGCCACACCCTATTCTGTGGACATTTTTTCCCAGCAGTTTACTGTTAGATCGTGACGCGTTTGGTAATGTTTTAGTAGTGTGGATTATTCACTCAGCACACTCATGGTACTGAGATGTTTCGTAATCTCTAGTGGAATTGTGCAAAACAGACAAAAGCAAACTGAGCAAGTTGAGACAGACATCTCTGAAATAAAAGGCCACTCTATCTCTCACTTGAGACGCCATTTGTTCATATTTGATTTGTGTTATAGTCGTAACTTTGAGCAATATCGCTATCTCAACGCTGTAGAGATAGACTGGCACCAGTGGCAATGTGCAGCCACACAATTAGCTATTAAAGAACGACGTACAACTTCAAATTCACCTTGTCATTCATCTGGTATCTCAATAAACATTCCTGGATCGTAAAGTCAGACATGAGGCCAGCTCCCCATTATTAACCAGTTTCTGTTCATTTTTTCAACACAAAAACCAGACACTTTAGAGCAAGATGGAGAGTGTCACAGCCTGTGAAGAACAATATTGTTATCATGCCGATTAAAATTACATCTATGCAGATATTCCATCTGTTGCTACTCATTAGAATTGGATGGATCCAGCCTGGAGATTAAAGAATGATTACTGTTTATCTGTAATAATGAAAGCATACTGAGTGAAAACATATCCCACACAACACAAGCATTGGGTCTAAATGTTTTATTATCATAATCAAATAAAAATGGAGAGTACATAATACATAAGCCCAAGAAGTAAGCTAATGGAGAATCAATGAGCTGCCTGTCAGATATTGATAGCTTTCAGTGGACACAAAATACAGATGACAGCAAAATCAGTCTTCCTCTCCCCTGGATGTTTCTCTGGATGTCAACATGAAGCAGTAGTCAAATCAAATGAAGTTTATTTATTCTGTTGGATACAAAGGCAACAAAGTAAAACTAACGACCCATTTTATCAAAGAGCTCCACTTTAACAATTGCTTTGCCAATAGCAGACATTGTAGCCCTCAAATCAACATATGTAGCATGATATTCCAGCCCAGAGCCGTGTGACTCGGAGCGGGTGAAGTGAGTGAGATCTTTCCCATCATACAGCATGTTGTACAGCTGCTTGTCGCAGGCATGGGAATGGTCAACCATGCCCACAGCCAGCCGGTTCTTGTACAGGTTTTGGTCAAAGGGCACAGAGAACATGATGGCCATGCGCTCAGAGCAAACCCGGCTCTGCATATGGAACAGGTCGTAGGTCAGCAGGCCCACAGCGCCCGTGGCCGTGTTGTCGTCCTTGGTGAAGGAGCACACTTCGGTCCTGGAAGCACGAACCGTAGGCTGGGGCGGGTGCTGAGAGAAGCCACTTGACATGTATACCCTATACAAGAGAGAAGGAGACAAGTCCTTACCGTCGCTACCAAGATAACTTCCATGTCACACTTACCAGACCTTTGATAAAAAACAAGAGTTTTGCAAGTTTTTTTTGGAGATTGTCAGTGTACTTTTCAAGTGTTGGGCTTTCCAGGGTACCGGAACTACCTTATGCTGATGGATGGAGTGTGACTATGCAAGTACTGCTGTGGACTTCTAAGCAACAGTGAGTGTACCTGCATGCGATGTGCAATGAGGCGATGTGTGTCACCTCATGATGGATAGGTGGATGTTCTCAGCAAAGTGATGTCACACATGAAAACCACCCATCCAAGATATGCTCTGTCCTGCCACAGCTAGAGAAATGTAGAAGTATGGTAGAAATTCCAGTAGACGCTTGTCATTTCGATTTATTCTATTCTATTGTTTTGTTTTTATAATTTCCCCTTTTTAGCAGAAGTGGAAGAAACTGACTGTTGTTGAGGGATAGGCGGAGACCAAATCTAATAATTTATTCATGTTAAATACAATAGTTGGTACATTGACAGTTCACTTGCAATATCATTGAGCTTTTCTTAAAATTAAGTACAGGATAGCCACATTGAATTGACATAGATTGTTAATGTTGGAAATATGTGCTTTTTCTATTCTGAAAGCATTGCATACTAACAGTATTAAGATCCTGATTTGGAACTGTAGTCAGGCATTGCAATCTCAAAGCACTTCAAAGCGATGCATAAACCCTTTTACAAATGAATACTTCTCCCTGGAATCAATCAAACTTGAGTAAACTCACAGGCCATGATAGTAGTGCAGAAAGCAATGTTGATGCAGGTGACTAATAGACTGAGCTCTTTTTTTTATTGCCATTAATTTTAGTTTAATTAATTTTAGTAAAAACATTTAAAATCTAAATCCAATTTGCTTTGATCTCACGTGTATATGTAAATACAGTTACAGACTTACTTGGGGTTGATGAGGCAGTAGCCAGAGCTGACGTTGGATATTTCTATAGTGCAGTTTCTGTTGGTGGTGAGAGTGGCTGACACAGCTTCTGCTGTTTCTGCCATCTTGGCTGCAAGAGGAACAGGACTGAAAGCTTAGAAAAGTATATCCACGAACAGGTCACCATTCAGCAGGTATTGTGCAGGAAATAGATACTTTTGTTTATTTATGTTATACGTCATATTGGCTTTTAAAAAGAAATACAAATCTTCTAATGTTGTAAAGGCAAATTACCCCTTTAGAGCCAAATCAAACTGATTTTCTTCCTCTCGATTACAAAACTCCTGAAAAGTATTTATCGGTACATAGATAAGAATCGTTTTCCTATAAGCTATATCAACATTTTATGTTATTAGGGCACATGATAACCAAGACATAGATCACACTTAATTTGAATCTTGCTCTAAGTAGGAGAAATTATATTCACCTTTTTGGAGTGTAACACGCGAGTTGTGTTAGGCAGCGTCAAGTTTCCTTTTTCACAGATCCTGCAGAGAGGTGGAGAGTGTCTCCCTTGTGTGATTACACCTCCACAGTGCTTGTTCCAACACAAGCACAGGCGTGTCCACTGTGAGCAAACACCATCCCTTATGGAAAATTAGATCTCAAAAACAGGCACCTTGGGCCACCTTATAATATCCCACCATCACAATATAAAGTAAACATTATTAATAATAATAATTAGGTGAATCATCAAAATAATTCATGTATTAATTAGATAACATCTTGGTGTCAGCATATTTGCCGTAACCTCAGACATGGGTGGTATTGATATCATGATGTATGTTGAAGCATTAAGGACTTGAGGTGATTTTGAGAAAATGTGTTTTACTGCACTGAAGTGTAACTTAATGCAGCACATTTTTGTAAATCTTATCAGATTATCTACTCTGTAGTTTAAAAACTATTTCAATTGTTGTTCTTCAATTATTGCATTAGTTGAATGGATTTTAATTTAATTTCATAATTTCTCAATGAACTCTCCTGTTTGCTCTTAAGGGACCCTTCGCAGATCAGTTCATGTAACATAAAGATCCTTATGGAACATGTTCTGACTGGCATAAAATGTACCTTCTATCCTGTAGAGCATAGCAACTGATTACTTGTTGATGTTGCAGGTGAGGGCTTGCGACAGATTTCTGTGGGAACCTCCCGACATTAGTCACAAATTTCAACACACTGTCTGACTCTTAAATCACTAATTCTTGTACTGCCAACTCTGCTACCACGGGAGAGTGGAGTAGAAGAGGAGACACTCCCTTCTTCCATGTAGGAGCAACTTACAAAAACAATGCATTATGTAACACAGCCTGGTACACTGCAGTGTTATATTTATCCATAAGACTGCAGGGCCTGAGGGTCTTCCCAATTAAGTATGTTTTGCAAACTTAGTGTGTTTCGAGATGTGTTCATTATTCCACCAACCAATTCAAGTGAATTATGGCAGCTGTTTTATATCATACATCAGGCGCCTGGAACTAGATTTAAATCCTTCAACTCCAATGCTTGAAGTCACCAGATGGCACCAAACATGCATTTGCAAAAATACATTTGCACTACATAGACTTTGTCAGTTAATGTTTGCTTTCTGATGGTTGGCCAGTGACCGTGGCAGGACATTTCTGACAAACATTACATATTCAGCATGCCCTTCATTATGTCCTGTGAAAAGGGCATGACTGCATTTAAATAGTTGTAGGTGCAATACTAAATACCAAGAGCTATAAATTTAATGGAAAATAATAAAATAGAGTTTAAAAAGACAAGTCAAGAAAGAAGGTTTGTGCTCAAATGTATATTTTTTTGCATCATTAGCGGTGAAATATTTGAAATGTTTCACAGAGTACCACAGCCTCACAGAGCTCCTAAATCCACAGAACCAAAAATCTCAGGTTGGTGTTTTTTTTTTAAAACTGCACTTAAATGGATTAAAACATGCAAAAAACAAATAAACTAAGAACAAAAAACCCAAAATTTTCCATTTACCACAAGAAGTGGGCATCCTCTATCCTGTAACACAAAATCACATATTCAGTAACACACATACAAACATCATCAATGGATTTAGTCAGATTTCCTCTTTATTTTATCAGGCAAGTAAGTATAAGTGTAATCACTCTGAAGAGTTATCTTTGCAGTTTCTGAGAACAGTTGGTAAGAGGCAATTAAGAAGGTGACAAAAAGACAGAATGTCAGTAATCTCTATTCATAGGTTTCTGAAGCATTTAAAGAGGCATGGTGACAAAGATAAATGTACGTTAAAGATGAAACCATATTTAATTATAGTGGCTGCGGTATTAGTATCTCAACCTCATGTCACTCAAGACACTTCTTTGTCTAGTAGACACCTTTCCTTGCATACCTCTTCCCGTCTGTTTCATATGAGAAAAGTCACTGTCAGGTTAATGGTTTGCTGAAACTGACACCATAAATCATTTTTGTCAGACTCGTGTAGATTATTGTAGATAGATTGTAGATTGATTGTAGCAGCTACCATCAACTTCAAATCTGAGTTAAAGCTGAACAACTACAATATGTGATATCACTGAACACTCAAGTACTTGTTTCATTCCATTAGATTGCATGTTTACTCTTTTGTGTATTCAGCCTTGATTAAACTGTAAAGCGAAATGTTATGTCAGCACGTTGTCACCACTGAAGGCTTTACTACACTAAAAATAGCTGAGCCATGGAAGTTAATTTATACAACAGTAAAGAGTGCGTCAATACCAACACCTCGATGGCATTACAATGTTTTTGATGGTTTTATAGTCCCTGTGTGTGACAATCAAAGACAAGGCTTCAACTCATAAGCGCACTTTGTAGAAAGGGCTGGTATGGTCCAATGCAAGCTTAAAGGTAGCAATACGATGTCAAGAGGACAAATGTAACAGGTAATCAGCACTAAGGAAGAAACAAGACATCATACAGATTCTGGCATGGAGTAAAGCAACGGTCGAACTACAAAGTGACATTCCCTCATCCAAGTGCATGGTCAGCTAGCAAACTCGTTAGCTTAGCTCATAGCACAATAACTTCACACAGTTTATGCAAAAGGCAAATTTATAAAGTACCATCGACTCCTCTCTCCTCTGCGAACTCTGATGGGGAGCACTTTTTAGTCAGACAGAGGAGGTTAAATAAAAGTGAATGGTGCAGCACACTTAACCTCTCCGTTCCCTCAAAGGTCAGCCCTGCCAACACAGCTTACCGTACTCTTAATGATTCTATTGAAATGAACAGAAATTGGCAAAAAAAAAAGACTGTTTTAAATCATGGGCTGCCTTCAAAAATCATCAAATCAATCAAAACCATTCTTTACAAATACAAATTTAAAGTGATGCACCATTTGGCTGTCAATAACATGAACTGTCATAATTGTACAATATGGATTAATTGAAAACATCCTTCATCGATTCTCTTTTGGACCTGGATCCTTACTTTATTTGTACAGCATTGGGATTATCACTGTATTTACATTTCATGGAAATAAAATCATCCAGTGTTGTATAATTACGTAGGGCAGTCTGATTCTCTTAGCACTGCAGTTGTCTTTTCCTAAGTCCTTATGAATTCTCCTTCACCTCTTACACCTCCTATGTCTTTACCTAACCACTTTTCCTTGACCTGGTATGCAGATGTGCAGGAAGGTGATGTATCAGGTGACACACTGGAGACACCTAGTGGGCAGGTGTGGAATAGCACGTCTGAAATAGCAGGAGATGCTAGTAAACAGCAAAATGAATCACTCACTCAGAATCAGATGAAGAGGAACAGGAGAGGAAGATAGAGGAAGATAGAGCAGCTGTTGCCATAACTACATCAGTAAACAATTCACAAAAATGATTATAGTATTCTGTAATAATATGTGTAGAAATATGAGACTGTCAGGTTTCTAATCTGGTTTATGATATTTGTCCTCAGATCAGGTGCAATTGTCAGAAAGGTTGACGGCTGATTCCCAGCACAACGAAGGAACCTCAACAAAAACAAGGGGACAGCCTCCTCCACTCATTTGTATCCGGGAAGTTAAATATATCAATATACCACTGAAAATATTGGATTTTAGAGCATTCGTATTTTAATAGCTAAAGGTGGTGATTTGCACCCACACTGATTCATAGCAGGAGAATATTTCAGTTTCACTAAATTATTTGATCATTCTCAATCTTCAATTTACATCCTTACAACTTGACCCTGCATTAGAACATTGATTTTTTTTCTTTACAGCTTACTAAACAATAAAACACACCTATACCACAAATGCCCAAATCTGCAGGAATGTCCTGCTTATTCTTGATAAGAGGCAGTATGATTACAAAGTCTGATATTATATAAAACAATTTCCCATTTGAGTAAAAAGACAATTTCATGTGTTGTTATGTTTGTGTCTGTAGCCTGCAATATGTGCAATTGTTTTCCATGTAGATGCCTCCCAGCCCTTGTGTCCATTATGAGACACAAAGTCAAGCTTTGTCATCCAATGCTTGATGTCTGATTTTTTTTTTGACCTTTTACCAGAAACACTCTTTCACTACCAAATGTGATATTGACATTATAGAGCTCTGGGATGGAGAATTGGCCACTCGACGTGGAGAAACATCTATGAGAGTAAATTGCTCCTCGGGCGCTAGCTTAGGTAGATGTGCCAGACCAGTTTAATATTGATATGACTTTGTACTATAGCAGGCATCGGTCCGTACCTTTTTGCTGCTCTTTGATAGTCTGGAGACAAAGCATTGCACGAGGTGTACACAGCGACCCTTCATTATGTTTGAATTGAAATGCTTTATAAAAAATCTTGTAATTGAAAAGTGAAAAGACAACAAGTTTTGCTTTTGTTGAAAACTAATGCCTAATAACACATTCATATTCAAACCCATTCAAACCTGCATGTGAAGTCAACCACTTTGCAATGATGGCCTCTCTCTCTCGCTCTCTCTCTCTCTCTCTCTCTCTCTCTCTAAAGCACACTTTAGTTCTGTCTTAATCTCTTTATTTCTGTCATACCAGATGATAATTGTTTTCCTTGCTTTTATGGTTTCCACTTTTTAGACAAATCATTTTATCAAATAGTGCCCATCCCAAGCTTAAAATGTATTTCATTATTTATGTAAAATGTATAAAAAAAAGTGTTCTCCTCTTTGAGAGACACTCTCTGCAGCTCAACGGCTCACATTTATTTGATTTATTTAACTTTTTAAGTTATGTCTAATTGTCTAAGTACCAACAGGGAAAACACATGATGTATGTATGTAAGACACACAAACACAAAATTGTTTTGCCTTTATTGTGGTCTTGTTCCGAAAACTGTTGTTTACTGATTTGGAATTATTTTCATCCCATTTACATAATGGTATAAAAAGCACATACCTGATGAAAAGGGCAAGTCACTGTGGTTTGTTTGTTTCTAGAATGCCGTATAACATTATGTTTTTGTTTCAAAGGTCTGAGGTAGACATAATATACTCAGTCATTATTAGAATGTCTAATATGGTATGATGTTGTTGATAATAATAATAACCTTGCCAGTTTAATCAGTATGAAATTGAAATATGGTTTCCCCATTAACTGTCTGGGAAGGCGGAGAGATATTCATCTTGCCTGAAAAGACATTACACTTTACTTTTAGTAAATTATATTTACTCAATTATCATTTCTCTTATGAAGACATACTCTATATTATTTTTTGGGCTTTTTATTTTTGCTATTGTCATTTGTTATCTGTTCATACACCAGCCTCCACTTATGGGTGCCCACAGGATGAGTTATATCCGCTTACAACTACATAACAGTGTGTTAAAATGATAAATAAATGACTCATATACGTAAACGCATGTTCTGTACGTCAAGACTAAAAATGTCATATATTTGTTATCTACCTACAATAAACAGTGGCATGCTTAATTTATGGTCCAATAAAAGTGCTGTTGAAGTGATCTGTTATCTAAAGCCCTGGAATTTAACTGTGTTAGATTTCAAAGGGGACTTGTTTAATTTCAATTAAGTCCATTTAATTTAACTTTAGATTACTTATTTTTTATTGCATTTTATTTAGGTTATTCTGAGTTAATTAGACTTTGTTTCACTTGACGTTCTATTCTTACAAGCTGTTTGCATTCCTCTCTTCATGTGGGGGTCTTCATGTGGAGGTCGTATTTGTTGTGATCCTTGCATTTATATTGTTATCTGCACTAGTTTTATGAGAAAATGATGTACAGTAAGGCTTTAATGTAAACTAGAAAATTATTTATCATTTATATAAACAAACAAAGCAAAAATATCTAATTATTTGTGCGCTTTTAAAAAAATAATTTTCTTTACATGCATTGCAAATTTAACAGCTGCACATTTTTCCCACGTGAACATTTTATTTCAGCAGGTACATTTTAGTTTGAACAGATAGCCTAGCAATAATCAGAAGAAGAGAAATCAATTTCATTCAATTGGATACTTTCCTTTATTTTCCTTCATACACAAGATGGCTTCAGATTGTCTGATGAAACCCTGCATGCTGAGACAGACTTTACAAGTTTTGTGGTTCAAGGCAGCATTGCTCGGGACTTTATGATGTACAGTTTCTCAAAAGTAGAAATGTAAAATTCGAGACAATCAGCTAAGCTAGATCCAATCACTGAATATAAATACCCCTTTTTTTTAATACATGATATTACCGCCGCATACACTCTTACAATTTCATCAGCCTTGAGAATGGGAGATTCTGATTAATCCCTTCGGTCATCAAAATGGTCTTCAAAGGTAAAGGTTCTCAAACGTGGGGTAATGGGTGGGGGGAAGCGGAGGGGGATTATGCAAACTTCACAGTGATTAATTTTGGCCTGAGACGTATCTCCACTGATGGTAGCCGGGAGAGGAGCATATTGATTGATTGCTGCAGGGGGCGCGAGGTTCTGCACATTTACTTTTTGATAAATAGGCTGTCAGGGACACGAACAACCAAATATGGCTCCGTAAATGAATGTTTAAGCGATTATGGTATAAGTGTAAATATTACACATCCATTAAGGAGGATTACATTTGGTGGCACTTTGAAATAAAAAGGGACAAGCCCGCAGAATATCCCACAGCAGAGTTTTCATTTCTCCATGCACCTCGTGGAGAAATGTGGTTTTAATCTGCATGTATAATGTTTTAGAATTCTAAATAGGAAAGTCCTTGACATTAATCTGTGTGTCCTGCGAGTGTCTAGGCATGCATGCGCGTGCAAGTGTGTATGTTTATGGAGGCTGGTGTGTGTTTTCAAGAGGGCAAGGACTGAAGATGGGGGCTTTAAGTTGACAGAGCATGCCAGTGCATCCACCCGCTCAAATTAACACGGGATAAAACGCATCCGGGGTGTTGCACTAGAGGTGAGAGTGGGAATGAACGCTTGCTTTAAAGATGATTTGTGCTCACTGCGGATTAATTCTCCCACCTAAGAAAAATCGATAGTACCTTGTGCAATAGGAATACATTTGTGTCACCTCATGGGGACGAGGAAGTGAAAACACAGCTCAGAAGGTTGAGACAATACACATCAAAATGACTAAAAGCCAGCCAACAACTAAACTGGCGAGGAGACTCATTCTGGAGAACCGCCAGTAATTAAGGACTTTCTCTTTCCATCTCACAGCTCAATGTGAATTAAATACATTTTCCAAAATAGCACTTGTGTAATCTTTTACTTTTGAAGCTTCAGCATTTGATCACTCAAAATATGCAAATATATTCACCATATTCATCATTCATTGTTCAAGTAAACACTTTCCATCTCATCTTTGTCATGCAATCCTTTACAATGACCCTTATACTGTAGGCTATATCACTAATCTATTTAAATAGGAGGTTATTTTGCTTGATTTATAAAAACATACTTTATATATATTTATATACACACATATGCCTTTAAACACAAGCCACTGTTGAAGAGCAGTTACCACATGCACAGAAAATATACACATCATGTGCAACATAAAGAACTGAAACTGACTGAAAAATAAACAAATCTGTTATAATCGTGCAAGCGCATTCCGCCACAATTCTGTTCATTAAGAAATGTGAATATGTAAGGCTTTTTCTGTCACTTGCTATGTTTCCTGAAAATCATTTCGACTTTTGCCCTTTGCTTCCACATTTTCTTTCAAAGACATTTTAGGACAATATCCGCATCATGCAAACATGCTGTGTCGCAGAGTTTGCCAAACATTTCCATATCCCCAGACAGAACGTCCTGATCCTCGCATTGACTAAATGATAAACACCAGGGCCTCTGTTTGCCACTGATCTTCTGAAGAGAAGACAGACAGGAGATCAATAAGCTCCCCACCCTCTATCCCATCTGTAGGCATTGGCTTTTCTTCTGTTCAACACCCCCACTCTCCACCTCACCCGACCCTCCTCTTTCCCCAAATCGTCGCTCTGTCATCACATCCTCCAACAGCCCTCGTGCAGCCCCTCTGACGGCTCGATCCTCTGCCTTTCTCTGACACACCCACAACCCCCGTGCCACCCTTCCTGCCGCCCCACCTTCCCCTGCTTCATCCTGCTTTATAAGAAATATAATCCCATTGATCCAAAACCCGATGGGAAGCGCTGATCTGTAAACAGACGAGTGCTCAATAAGAGATGTCCAGTCCTCTGGAGAGGAGATGGAGGGAGGGATGGTGGAGGGATGGTGGGTGTTGGGGTGTGTTGGCTGCAGCTTGTACAGGAGAGGTGTGCTTATGAGAAGGGATGCTGTGAGAGAAGGTGGTGGTGGGGTCTTAGTATAGAGAGAGAGATAGAGAGAGAGAGATAGAGAGATAGATAGACAGACAGACAGACAGACAGATAGATAGATAGATAGATAGATAGATAGATAGATAGATAGATAGA
>CALSBV010010309.1:3143235-3173235 GCA_943590825.1 Bovichtus diacanthus
TGTGTGTGTGTGTGTGTGTGTGTGTGTGTGTGTGTGTGTGTGTGTGTACTAGGCATCTTTTCAGACAAAGGAACCTGGGGAATAATCTTAGATTGATCCATAGACATTCAGTAGAACTCCCAGGCTGTTTTGGCACCTGTGCAGATGGCAGACCTTAAAATATCAGTAATGTCAGCACCTCACATAGGTGAGAGCTTGAGAAAGTGAAGCAGAAGGCTCCATAATAAAACTCACACCAACACATTGTCAAAGAAGAGCAAGAACAACGCGCAATCTGGTACCCAGGTAGTGCAGGCATGACATTGTTGGAGATCTTTGATTTTGCAGACTGAACAAAATCATCATAAAGAATAGTTGGAAAAAACAGAAATAATCATACAACCTGAATATTTACTGTAAACCATTATTGCTGTTAGGTGTCTTTTAAACAAAACAATAACAAAAGACAGCGTTTGGTGGCGTCGTGAAGTAGCGTGGGATCATGGGAGTTTGTCATTGCAGTCACGAGCAAGATCTAAAAAAGAGTATCACAAAAATGTGGCTTAAAAGTGGATAAAAAGTACATTTACGACGGCTTCAGGCAGACAACCACAACGCTGACGCATAAGCAAAAGGGGATAAGATGCCATACCAGGTGACCAAATGAAACCAGAATGAAATGGTTAAAATAATGGATTTCTTTCGGTCTGAAAATTGTTGGAAGATCACAACTCAACAACATATATAACATAGGTGTAGTTGTTTATAGACATTTTAATGCGGAAACGTACTTATTATAAGAGCGAGGGAGTTCCAGGACAGAGTCATTACGGGAATATCGGGTTTGAGGGAAACTCTGACGTTGTGACAAAGTGTGGAGGATGTATGTTCTATAGCATCGTCATTGGATGAACAATAGATGCTATACCACCCACCGTAGTTACTAAGTCAATCATCTGTAAAGAACTGTGAATGGCACTAACCATTGTGTTAGTCATAATCCGATTATTATGTGCATGCACAGTAAACATAGCCTTCATTACATTTACCAAATCTTTTCCTGTGGCACATTAGGAGTAAATGCACACGTTAGTGGAGCCTCTGCTCTTTCCTCAGCTGTGGTAGTATTGGAGGGGACAGTGCTGCAGACTCTGGGCAGTGTTTGACATCAGAGATACATTGGTGCGGATTGTCCTCTGCCATCAGCCTCAGACACCTTACTTGGCTCCCACTCCATCTTTCCTATTCAGGTCTAATAGGCAATATGTCTGTCCCTACTATCTTCACCCTTGTGATGGGCAGCTAATTAATGAAATGTGTGCAGGGCTGTTTTTTTTTAAAATCTTTTAGCTTAAACTCCTTTGTCCATGTTTTGTCTTTTTAGCCACGGAAGCGAGGCAGCTCTCGGACGGAAACGTCGCTCTGTCAGTCGCTCTGTCGTTCCAACACTTTGGAAAAGAGTGAAATATCTCGATAACTATTTAATGGATTGCCGTGAAATTTGGTGCATTCATTGGTGGTTCCCAGAGGAAGAATCCAATAGATTTTTGTGATCCTTTGATTTCTCATCAAGTGCCACCAACAGGCCAAAATCTACACTTGTCCAACACTTCAAAGCTAAAGTGCGGGATTTTTACAAATAAATGAACGTCCATTACGTTCATGCCCCTACCAAACAAGTTCACAAAATGCAAATTAAGCCAAACCCCGCGAGGGCAAAAGTCTGTGTTTTGCTTAATTACAAAGTTCTGGTGTCTGGTGTATGTGGTGACTTTCCCGCACTTGCGCATGTATGCCTGCAGGTGAGCCTGCCGAATCTCCTCAAGTATTCCTGTGCACATTTTTTTTACTTTAATCCTTCCACTGAACGCAGAGTTTCTTTTTTATCTAGTGCATCCACCCCAGAAACTTTCGCACTGTCGCTATGGTCTCTCCCATATGCTAATGACTCTCACTGCCAGAGGAGGGAGACAAAAGTTTGCCACTCTAGCTTTAATTTCAGGACAGGATTCCTTAAATCTCACACCTAATTTCAACATTTCTTTTTAAACATAATATTTTCACATTATATTTTTTTGTATTTATATGTGAGGGTGAATATATCAACACATGGTTATCATTTAGTACTCTTAATGTGTGCATAGGATGTATGTGTGATTTAGGTCTGCAGAGGTAATGATGATATGATTATTAAGGGAAATTTCTGTCTGACAGAAATGTCTCTTCTGTCATGAACTTAGCAGCATGATGTTTGTGATTTAAATGAAAGTGACACAGGACAGACAGCCAGTGAAAGAAAACGAGTGGTAGAGGATGCCAAATACAGAAAGTGATAGAGAAAGCGGGAGGCAGGCGGAGGCAGGGAAGGAAAAGATGGGCAGATGAAATTACACCTGCAGGTCTGTTAACTTAGCAGCCAGAGTCGAGCACTGTGGTGTCCCATAACATACCCCAAGGGTCCGTAAGGGATAAAAAGTGAGTAAAGCTCACATATCAAAGTTTCTTTTCTCTCACACTCCTGTTATTGCTCCTGTGCCTCTCCTTGACAGCCCCGTGATTCATTTCCTCCTGCCTGAAAGACGGGAAATGAATAGAAAGCTTGGATATTGTCAGCTGCTAAATGGAAAAGCAGTTGCTCTGGAGACACAATGCAGGTGCAGGTAAGGATGGTGAGTTCAGTTTAAAATGGTACACAGTCCCACTACACCGCACATAGCAGCACCTGTCTCACATGGCAGAAGAAAAAAGGAGGAACGGTTGATTGGGTGTATAACGTTCACACATCAGTGTAGTGTGTGTTTGAGTGGGATATTCATCTCTTTGCTGTCAGACTGCAGGATCCTGACACTTTGTTAAACACCTGCACTTTGGAACGAGAGAGGGTTTTTTCACATTTGCATATAACAAAAAAAAAAAGAGTAGAGCTGACCTCAAAGTTTAACCTCTTTTGATAAAAAAAACTAACTGGCAGCTGGTCAAGTGCTTTGCCTGCAAGAGAAATCTGTGGAGATCTTCAGGAGTGCATGTGGGTTGTGCATACCCACAACACCTTTGATGTTTCCTTAGCACTTGCTTAGTTCTGCAAACGCACATTGCGTTTGTTCACATGCTCACACGTATACTCACAGTATATAATAGCTTTGCACAGTGCAGGCTGCTCTCATATACTGTTCTTACTTATACCAATGAAAAGTAATGCACTATAATTCATATATAACCCACATCAATTTGTATGTACCCCACGTAATCATGAGTCGGGACAGGTGACGTAGTACAAACCGTGCCAAAGTCCGCAGAGGAAGAAAATCGTAGTGGACGACTTTCCCCCTGTCCCGTGCAACCAGTCAACCAACGTTGACTTTTTTGACTCAGGTAAAATAACTCTGTAGTTATTTAACACAAACCACAATCTTTTGTTTCCCTGAAGTACATCTGAGATAATCAGGATTAACATATTAAATCCAGGGACAACAATGCTGATAAGTATGGAAGAGATATGGACGCATGCTCTCGAGCCTTGTTAGAATAATAGATATCATGCGACTTAAATGTCTCCATACATTTTCATGAGAGCGAGCGTAAGGCCACACAGTGCTAGGATGACAGTAATATTTCCCGACAGGCACGGAGCGACCAGCATCTGAACCAGGGGCAGCTCTACAAGATGTGGTCTCAGAGGGTGGATGATGCCGTTTGTGTTCAGCCGGTTCAGCACGGTCCGTGACCTTCTCTCGACACGTGTGCTCCATGGGGCATCACTCTTGTTTGTGATGGTATTGGTCCTGCTGGGGCGTGTGCTCAGCGTGTCTTCGCCTGAGGTGGTTTCCCGCTGGGCTTTGGACTCTTCCAGATGTGAGGGAGTGAAATGAATGTTAGTTAAACCTTAAAACAAATCGCCTTTTCTCTTCTTCTTCTTCTTCTTCTTCTTCTTCTTCTTCTTCTTCCACCAATGGTCGAGCACTGAGAGATGAGATCATCTTTGCACTGTTTTGTTCCTTTGCGTGTCTCGCTGGATTCGCGTGATGCTGGTGTATTTAGATTCGGATCCAGCTATGTGGATGAATACATACGCTATGTTTGCATGAAGAGGTTATAAATAGGGTTGGGCTCATGACTATATTTTGAAATCAGAGTTAAAATGGGGAATGGGATTAGATCAGAGATACAAGCCATATTTTCTGTATACAATGCACTACAACAGTGAATATTAGCCCACTGGATATTTAGAATTGTGTGGTTAAAAACTTGTAATGCCTAGTTCCGGGCAATATGGCTGATGATTTCCACTGATTTGGAGCAGCACATTTTTTTCCATAATTTTATTGTTCCATAGTTAATTATCTTGAAAAAACCTGCAGTAATGTTTAAACATTGCCATTAAGTGAGAAAAGAGTTATAATGTTAAAAACTCAAATGTAATCAGAATGAATCATACAAAACAATAGGTCCGGGGGTGAAAATCATCTTTCAAATGTTCGAAATATTGTAAGGATTGCAAACTTTTACAGCTATATTTTTAATGAATTTAACCATAAGATAATTGATTCCTGGAGAGATTGTTAAATGTCTCATGGCTGTGGTGAAGACAGAGAATTTGGGAAATGAGTTGGAATAAAATGGGAGCTCTGTCTAAGACAGTTCTCTGAAAGATGGAGACCAGAAGAGCATGCAGGGAACGGATGCAGCAAGCATGACAAAAGGTTTCTTTAATGATGTCGTTGGCAATAACTAACCCTTGTCACCCGTGGGTGTCATGGACGAGTTTTCACCCTGAACAAAAAGACTCAAGTGGGCCAGATCAATCAATGAGATGCATCACTGAACTGGGCTGATTTGACTCCTGCTGCTGCTGCTAACTGTGTTATTCATCATTTGTTTGTTGAACTTTTAATTAAATTAAATGTGCATTTACTGCAGTATAATGTGCATTCCTTCATGTTTAACACTATTAAACTACCGCACTGCAAACAGAGAGTGCATTATTGTTTGCGACACTGGGGATTACATGTAAGTCTTGTCTGTGCCAGAGCCTGCTGCTGCAGAGCCAGGTCGACACTAGATTTCAAAGTTTTCATGCCGGGATGCTGAATCAAACATTGCATGCATGCCATCCTCAATCTGCGCCCCTTCAAACAATCCAAGAGTGCGTAATTAGTCACGCAGTGCTGTCATCTCCTTTGGAGTTGGACACACTGATCACACACAAGGCCAAAGTCGCATATGGAAAAAAAAAAAAGTGTCCCACAAATAGGAAGGACAATTATGACAGCTAATATCCCACAACATGTCCCCATGGTCACCATCACTTGTCCAAGACGTTTTCTCACCACGTTTGTTGCTGCTGCTGCTGCTGCTGCTGCTGCTATTCACCAATCAAGCCACCTGTCAATTACTGTAAAAACACTTTCAGGGGATGACAGAGTATCAGGCAGAGACACTGCTAAGAAAGGTTTTCTGTTTCAACCAGGATGCATAGTGTTGTGGATTCATGACAACCCTCTGAAGAAAAGAGATCAAGATCTGTGCTTCTGGTGCCACAAAGTCAGAAGAGTCAAGTAGCCCCCTGTAGACAAGCCATATGGCCTAGGAAGAGTTTCATGGGTGACAGCAAGCACCATGCCAGTCCCTCTGCTGATTTCTCATTATCGAGGAATAAATAGAACAAGATTACAAAACAGTGGCCCTGTTGTGTCATACCCATTCTGACTTCGGTGTGAGACAGATGGTACAAACTAAATGGCAAGATTTAAATAGTTGGGAAACTGGGCAGCAGCACTAAGCACAACAAACAAACTGTGATGAAGAGAGAATTCAAATCTTCCCCTTTTTCTCAACATTTTGTGAATAACACCGTCATTTTCTTTCTTTGACACCTGCTTTGTGCTGCATAAGCAAATGTCACTTTCAACAGCAATCAGAATGATGGCACTAGTTCCTGCTTTATTGCCTGTGCAAGCACAGTGTGTGGCAGTGGCGTGGGAGGCTGTAGGGGAGTCACAGGGAACAGCAGATGCCAGGTCTCCTCTAAGGTGGCTGACGGGCGGGCAGGCAAGGCAGACAAGCACAGGATGCAAAAAGCTGAGGCAGAGAGGCTACCTGTAAATATAGCACAGCCGCTCAGAAGCTTCGGTTTCCATTAAATAGCCATGTATTTCCCAGCTCCTGTCTTTATTGCACCGTTGCTTCGGGAGTGGGAGCCCAGGAGGCTCTTCAACATTATTAGCAGCTCACAGTACATAATCCCAGAGCAGATTCTCGTCTATCTTCAGACCAGACTGAGATATATAGAGAGAGATGAGAAGTGAACAAGGGGGGTTTTTTGGAGAGTGGATGAGGAGGGAGGGGTCGTGGCAGTTGCCAGTCTTTCTGAGTCCAAGTCATTGACGCAAAAGGACAGAACATACATTTTAAAGCCTCTGTGTTTCTCGTCATGGTGTCAAGCTACTTCAATGACAGAGACCAGATGGTGGCCTGTCTCCAGAGTCCCATGTGTCTCACTAAGTCATGAGGCCAGACACTGAGCCAGTGCCCTCCTCTGCCATTCCTTTAGAAGGGGATGAAGACCCCTCATTCAACCTCCCCGATGCCTCGGCCTAGCTGCACTTCTGATGCTGCTGGACTCTCAGGTGCTGTTTACTGGCAGAGAAACCGAAACGGGCTGAAAAGAGGCAAATATGCATTTTTTTAAAACAAAACATTAGTTCTTGTTCATCAGAAAAAACATAGCTTTAACTCCCCATGATCGTCCATCTTCATGTAAGAAAAGAAAAATAATGGCTTTAATTTATCATGTTCAAGGGTTGCACTGTGAATCTGGGCTCACAGACCAGACACTCCAGTAGGTGCTTCATCACCAACAGAGACCTCAGAGATTTGACCAGAAGAAGACATTTCAGTGAGGTAGGATTTCTTCTCTACACACAAGAGGTTAAACAAGAGTCTTTCAGCAAACAAACTGTCCCCTGAACTGTATGCACTACATCTGCTGGAGTCACAAAGACGTGTTGTTCCATTTATATTGTGATTGGAAAGATAAAACAATGAATGTGCTTTATGTAGATTAATGTTTCGTAAATTCTTGCTCTCATTTGGGGCAGACAACATTAACGCCTTGTTTCCACACAGTTTTGTTTTGTGTCCGTAATTCCGTATAGTTTACAGAATATGCCCCCTAGTGTCCAATGCAAGGAATGCATCTCTCTAGGATGGATAGAAATTCCACAGCAAAGATGGGAGAAAAGTTGATTTTGTGTGTTTTTTGCCAGACTTTGCATTTATAGCATTATCGAGACAAAAACAGGACCAATAACACATGCCAAAATGCATGTATATGAATGGAAATGAATTCTTCCACTTTTATTAACTTCGATTTAGGTAGTGTAGCCTATGCTAACCATATATTTTTGTAAAATAACAATACCCAAATTCACTCTATATTAAACTAGCTAAAGTAGTTTCTTTTCAATTATATAATTACACAATTTGACTATCAACATAGTCAAGCAAATTGATTTAATGAAATAGCCTGTAAGCTAATTTGCTAATTCTATATAAATATAGCATAAGGTCTGTCCGAAATCTGCTGCAAAAGTAAAACACTTTCAACGTACTTGAGGCAAATTCCAGACCGGAAAAACCCGGTAGGAGGAGTTTCACTAAAACTTTATAAACTTTCACAGACATGTTGTATTGTTTGAGTGTAAAAAAAAGGAGGAGAGGAAATATAAGATAGCATTCGAAAGGTATAAGGTCATATGAGTATGTGACGTGTTCTTCAAATAGATGAGCCATCAGGGTGTCGGCATCCACAGTTATACACTGTACACAGCAGCTGTACACACACTGTGCCGTTGACATCCTGTTTCAGAAGGTGAAGATACAATCTTAATATCCTTCAGCGAAATGTCTCATTAACATTGTTAACTTATGTGGTAGTCACGACGCGTGGCACCAGCCTGTTAGATAATCACTAGATTAGGAGCAGCGAGGGACAGAGCCAACACGGCATCACAACATCCCTCATAATAACACAGGCCTTCCTGATGTGACAGATGAAGAGACCTGAGTTGCTATGGCGCAAAGAGCACCTCATCATCCTGATGCGACTTTCTGTGCACCCTGTGATTATATGCCATTGATGGCACAAATAAACAGTGTCAAACCATCAAATCACCCCACTTGCCTGACTGTTTGTTCTGCTCCTTTTAGTTTGTCATGTAGAACCTGTAATCTTTTCCCCCATAGTTTGTACTTTTGTTCTCTTTCTGAAAATGTAAGTGAATTTAAGACTGCAGCCTGTGGGAGTACTGAACAAGCAGGGAAATAACCGGGGTCTATGTTATTTTTGTCAGCCCTTTTGAAAGTGTTTTAAATGGGTAGTTATCCTAAATGGTTATGCCCAGTCACCATTCTTCATTTGTGATATCATCTGTGTGAGAAGGAAGAAGGGAGAGAAAACAACATCATTTTTAGAATCTGCACTTACTAATTTCACTGCACTGACTACTGAATAATTTTGATACTGTCGGTTTTTCTTTTTAAACAACTCTAAAGCATGGAAGTTGTTTTCATGCACTTTGGATAAATGACACCAATGGTCCCCCTCAGGGAAAGAGCATTAAGCCTGCTGTATGTGCATGTCATTGCTTCACATGTATTTTGCCTTCCAACTCCCCAGTGGCAAAACCCCCAGCTGTCTTGCTGCTCTGCTATTCTGCTTGGCAAGATAACTATCACCACTCGCCACTTAGCATCTGCCCAGTAGCATCTCAGCAGATATTTCACATCTTCCCCACTTATCCACCTTCTCCTTCCTTCCCTGTCCTCCCTACTCACCCACTTTATCCGCCCCTCCACTCACCCTTCTCTTGCTCTCTGCATCCACCTCTCTGCTGGCTGGTGTGACATTTGCCATTTAGACAAACCCTTATCCAATCTCTGACCTTTTCCCCTCTCTGGCGTCACTGATGTATTCACTGACAATAAATTTCAGACACTAAAAGTAAAATTCAACACCTGATTGCATATTGTATGAAATTCGCTTGTGTTTTGGGGTTGTTTGAGCCGAGTTTCTCTATCCAATGATATTTGCCTGATAACCCGTTTGAGCACTGTACCTAACTGCCTTACTTGATGCAGGTAACTGCTGCAGCAACAGTAAAGGTTAATGAATGCTCATTGAATGCCACATGCCACGATCCACTTTGGGGCATTATGTATTCAGCTTATTCAGTGCTTGGCCTATACTGATGATCTACTGTACATTTTCTGTCCACAGCAGAGCTACTATAATATCCTCTCGAGACAGTATAAATATCTCATTAAGTCCGTACTACATGAGAAGGACAAGTGCTTAAAGTTTAGGGTGTTTTTTCTTTTCTATCAACAACTTTACTGCCAGAGCAGTTAAAGTTATAATCAGGCAGACTGTCGTTACACAACAAGTGGTAGGAGGGCTCAAGAATTCACAAGTGTTTGCCCAGATAAGGCTTACCTGACATGTCAAAGCAAGAGCCATCCAACAATCACCTTGTCAAAGCTGTGATCTCCCTTTCCTTCCCTCAAGCAGCATCAGCAGCAGCAACAGCATCAGCAGCAGCAGCAGGGTGCTGGTGACACATATGGCCAATTATAGGTGGAAGTGGAGAAGATGATGTGAGCTGAAAGCTTGTTCACACGTGGCGGGTGTCCAGACGGCCAGGGGCTGCATAGTGGAGGGCCGTGGGAGAGAAAAACTCATCAATAGCTGAGCTCTCCGGTCTTCTCCTCTCTTCTCCTCTCTTCTCCTCTCCTCTCCTCTCTTCTCCTCTCTTCTCCACTTTTCTCCTCTCCATTCATCCGCAGATCTCTGGCAAATCAAAGACTACTCTTTAGCCGATCAATACTTCCCCTTAACGTCCCTTTATTACTCTACAGCCAGAAATAGGGTTCGAGAGGGAGATGCAATATTCAGTTCATAAATCATGCAGTAAAAAAATGTCAGGGGGGTAATTGTGGTTTTCTAACACCCTTTAAAGGAAGGCAGATTTTATTAGTGGGTTAACGTCGGCAGGCGACCCTCATTTCTTCTCATTATGGGCTCATAGAGGCATCATCAAACCTTAAACGTTACAACACTTCTCAGCGGACCCTGGCCTCATTTCTCAAATACACATCGGTGCTGAACATGCAGATACACAACCAAAGTGATGGCACTAAACATGATGTATTCCCAGCACAAAGCCTTGTTTGTTTGTAATACATGACAGCATTGTCTTGGTCAAAACTCATTGTCTTTGCTTTTTTTTTAATTTATTTGGAATCATTGATTTGTTTTGTGTATTATATTCTACACTGCTACTTCCCAGAACAAATAAAAAAACTTCTTTCTACGTGCACATACGTAGCACAAATAACTGGAATGATTGCCTCATTAAGGTACTGCAGAGTACTGTTTTACTCCCCCCCCTCTGCCTCACTTTCTCTTCCCTCTCTGTCTCCAATGAATTTCAATTGGCCAATAATTTTCCACCATATCCCCCAGTTACAGCCTTTTTGTCACATCTTTTAGTGATTAAATGGATCGATTTCTGTTCTCTGTGGGTGATTAATCCCACAGGGTTAGAGAGATTACAGAGGGAGCCACATAATGGATTCACACAGAGAGCCTTCCATTCATAGGGCTAATGAGATTGGATTACAAGACTGGGGCTTCATAGAGGAGAGGGAAAACTCACAAGAGGAAACTCATGTCAAATGGGATATAAGTTAGGAAAAAGGAAAAGGGGTTTTATAATGAGAAACATCTTGGTGCTAATGCAAAGAATGACCTCGCCTAGTGTGCTGTACGAGTGACCCTTCTCACCGTTTTTCTGGCTGGGACTAAAAAACTCAACACCTGCTTGGCTGGTGGGGGGTTCATACCTCAGCACTTATCATGGAGTTGTATTCTCACAGTGAAGTCTCACATATGATTGATCATAGTCATTATTAGTCAGTGGGACGGGTCAGCAGTGCACGGGGTCATTGCACTGATCCACTGCTGCCGCTACAGTCATGTGGGTGTCCCACATAGCCCAGCTGTTTTAGAGTAGAGGGAGATGCCAGTGCTGGGGCAGTGAAGGGGTTTGTATGTTTTAGACAGTAGGTGGGGGCTCATATCTGTCCTCCACAGCTGGACATGGAAGCAAAAGGGGAAGCCGTGACTATTGTGGTCCAGAGGACTGGAACTTTCCCTCAGCCGGGGCGATCTGTGTCACGCCCCACAGTTTCAAACCTCCTCTAAAGCTGTAATGGAAAGGGGAGGCAGGGGGTGGGTGGACTAGAGGGGAAGGTGGAGGAAGGAAAGCGTGCGGTTAAGTTTTAAAACACATGTATGACCCGCGGGGGGATCAGACGCCCCAATCACAGCTGGAGGTCATCCGTGTTACTCGGAGGGAATGAGAGGCAAAGCTGGCTGAAGGCGGTTACTCCAGGTCATCGCACAAGCGATAGCACCATTTCATCTGAACTGTATAGACTAAATGCCCACAGAGTGTGAGAGATTACAGAGCGGAAAGCACATTTTAAAATCTTTCCAGTCTCTCAATGGATGATTGGCCTGACGAAGTGACGCGTGTGTGTGTCTGTGTGCAGCTGTTTGTAACAACTAGAACGGTATGACTCCAGACTGAACAATAAAAGGAAATAAGTTGTTATCACATAATATTTGTTAGCAATTGGTCATGAATGTAGTAGTTTGTATATTTGGTTTAAAACTGTTAAAAACCAAATGTGTAAAAGTCAAAGAAAAACACTACACGCACACACAATTACTGTATTTCCACAAGGCAAGATTGTTTTCTATTTATGTGTATGAGATATCGAGACAGATCATAAGACACATTTATTTGCCGCGACTTTGTGCATGTTTTGTATCTATCATACTACTGTACTCAAATGAGCAGTGACAGGTCACGAGGGGGCAATGAAAAAGCAAACAGGGCCGTGAGGTAATGTGTCTCATCATCCCAGAGCAAACGGCGTCGCTGACAGGAAACTGTGAACCAACTAAAAAAAGCAAACAAGCAACCGGGAGCCCTAAGCAAGGAATCATACACTGTCCCCAACCCACCCTGTCTGCTACAACCAGAACAAGATACCCCCATCATCAATCTGCGACATCATTGTGCACACGCCTCCAGACACACACGCACATGCACGCACGCACGCATGCATGCACACACACACACACACACACACACACACACACACACACACAGAGTATAAGGATTGAATCTATCCATCGTGAATAAACGAACACAAAAACACAAAACAGACGGTATTTCAACTTTGGAGGAGAATTTTTTTCATGTAGTAACCAAGTGGCAACCTTGTATCCTTAATATCCAGCAGGGGGCAACTCCACTGGTTTGAAAAATAAGTCATGTTTTATAGAAGTCTATGAGAAAATGACCCGACTTCTCACTTGATTTATTACCTCTGTAAACTTTTTCCTTTATGGTGTCAATCCCTAGTTTCAAGTCCTCTTCAATACAGCATGATGTTCATTTTGTAAATTAAATTAAGGCCCATTAAGAGTAAAATAGATGATAAAGCAGGTTATGCTTTAAGGCGTGTTTTTTGACTGACAGGTCGCTACCACGCGGTGTTATTTGGTTTGGGTGCTCTTCATGTTTTAGTCTTAGAACTTTAACCCTTTCACAAGGTGTTCTCAATCCTGAAAGTTAATGACAACATTTTGGTCGCCTAAGAATATCTTGTTCGTTGTACTTTGCACCAGCCTCTCTTGTCATTTCTGGTTCCAAAAAAAAACACGTAGTCCTCAAATTAATGGATGACGTCACAGTAACTATATCCACTTCTTACACTGTATACAGTCTACAGTAGGAAGCATCACTTATAAAAGTAGCTTATTGAAAGAATATGTTTCTAAATCCCTTTAAAACCCAAGAATATGTTTTTCTTAAGTAAATAGTGACTTAATATTGGTATTAGTAATAATTGAAGTAAATGAGAGGAAAATGAGACTCCTAGCTAGATTAAGTTAAGACTGTCTTAAAATCTAAATGTATCTGTAATGTTTTCTCATCTCAGTCAAATGCAAATAAATAATCCATGTAAATATTGCAAGTGTTCTCCATTTTTCAACTTGCTGCTTTACTTTAAATAATTCCACACTTTTACTTTCTTTGAAAAAAGAACATTTGAATATTACTGCAAAAACACACACACACACAAAATCATTTGCTCTGAAATACTCAGAAAAAAACTTTGTAAACTCTCTGAGGTACTACCACTTTGAGTATTAGAAAACAAATATACAGAAGCTTTTATGACTCACATGACTCACAAATCTGGGAGAGCTGTGCTCGTGCGCTAACCCAGGGTGATTTTTTGGAATCCAGTCCAAGGTTAGTTTTGTGTCACACACTTCTGACGTCAGACGGTTGCAGTTATGGGGGCTAATTATGGAGCGACACAGGGGGATTTCTGCCTCCAGTGAAAGCTGCTCACGTACAGTAGAGGGGTTAGTCGTGCTGCTGACTCTTTCAAAAACTGTCTGTCTGAGTGAAGCACTCATATATACAGTGTGTATATATATATATATATATACTATATATAAACTAAGTGTAGCCTATATTTTTTGCAGTGCAAAAAGTCTCCAGGTAGAGAGGCAAGAGTTTTCCCTCAGTGCAGAAGCCATTAGTCAGAATGGAGGTGATTTATGGGTTGTCTCCTTGCAGAATTTAAATTAACTGCCATGCTGTATGGAGGAAGGAGGAGGGGAACCATTGCATTTTGGGTTGCTACCCTTTGCTCTCTCTCTCTCTCTCTCTCTCTCTCTTTTCTCTCTCTCTCTCTCTCTCTCTCTCTTTTCTCTCTCTCTCTCTCTCTCGCTCTCTCGCTCTCTCTCGCTCTCTCTCTCTCTCTCTCTTTTCTCTCTCTCTCTCTTCTCTCTCTCTCTCACTCTCTTCTCTCTCTCGCTCTCTCGCTCTCTCTCTCTCTCTCTATCTCTCTCTTTTCTCTCTCTCTCTCTCTCTCACAGGAAAGATTTGGAACGTTTTTTGGATCCAGGTGTGTTGTCAGGTGGTCTACTCACTCATGTATCTCGGAAGATTTCACTGGAAAATATGTTCAGCCGGGCCAAAAGAAAACATTGTCTTTTTCTTTGAGGAAAAAAAAAATCAAGCAGCAATTTGAATCCTAAAAAGACACATACAAGGTCAAGGTCAGCAGTTACTCTGCAGAAGGTGCCGTGTCTTTATGGACCAGTATAATTCTCCTGATACAGCAGCCCCGAGACTGCAGTAAAATCTCAAATATATGCACATCTTTTAATGTAAATAAGGTTACACAATGTTTCCCACACTTGTTTTTGAATGATTAATAATAAATGTGTACCCAAATGTGGAGATACAGCATTACTAATCATGGGTTTCTCATTATTTCAGGATGTGCTTTCCCTGCTCCAAGATCCATATTAATGATTTTCATATTAATGATGTTTTGTACCGTTATCTCTCCTCCCTGATGGCTATATGATATATAACTGAGCTTAGAAACAGGCCTGTGGTGTGACATGAGAGTTTCAGGGAGAGGAACTTCATCAGAGTTGATCAGAAATTCCCTCCACGTTGCATAATCACGATTCAGCATACATGTAAATACATACTTATTGCATAATACTTAATGCTTTGTGGATGGTTTTGTCTACAGGGTGGGGTGGGTAGCTGGCAGGGGTCGGAGGTTAGAGGTCGGGGGCCAACGGGTGCCATGGTGGGGCTGAGGAGTAAGGATGATTCCATATGACATTGCACTGTAAAGCACATGGATAGTTTTACACAACATAATATTGCTGTGAATAATGATTCATATCCATTTCATTTTTCTCGATAGATAAGTAGATAGTCAACATTTGCTTTTACTGTATTAAATCCTCTTTGCTGATTAGAAGATGCTTTACCAGCAGCTTCACTGCTTCTACCCGCAAAACACACACATACTGCTCTCACACACATATCCTGATGTCGTCCTGCAGGCTCATTGGGCTCACAGGGAAATATGTGGTGATTTCATTATGCCTCTGTTTCCTATATATGGAGCCTTGACCTTTTGTGTACTTGTGCAATTTTGTTGCTGCTGAGCTGAAAGGGGGATGCAATTATTACTGTATAGCTGTGATTTTAATATTTACATCACTATAACACAATACATTCATCATTCTGCACAAGTTACAGTAATTACAGGTTCACTGTGTTTTACTTAAGGACAGTATTTGAGGAAGAGGGGAAGCTTTCAAGACAAAACAAAGCACAAAAAAAGAACTTGGACTTAAAATTTAAATAGGAATAAATAATAAAAAAGAGAGCACTGTACGGGAAAATGCATGAATCAATGTTAATCTATGTACTTGCAATTATTTTAAAGGAAAAACTCCACATATTGGCTTTTTACCAAGAGCTAAGAACAGCTAGCCTGGCTCTGTCGAAAGCATAGACTGTATATAAGACTGTATATATGTTTTGAGCCTCGAGTGTTTTTGCAACCAGAAGAGACCAAGAGAGTGGAGAAAAGTACAACCGATCTACTTTCATGAACTGAAAACACACTGTGAAAGGGTTAAAGTTGTAACACACAGAGCTGAATATCACAAAGTATAGACCCCACCCTAAAGCATACCCTGCCGAGCCTCTATTTTACTCTAAATAGAACCATCATTTACAAAATGAACATCATGCTGTTTTGAAGAAGGTTTGAAACTAGCGATTGACACCATAAACGTAAATGAATACTGACGTAATAAATCAAATGTGAAGTAGGGTCATTTTCTCATAGAATTCTATACAATCTGACTTCTTTTAGCAACTATATATATCCCTGCCTGATAGTAGAGTGCAAGTTCAAAACACTTAAAATTGGCTTCACATTGATTTTTCCACGTAACCCTCAGCAAGAAAGCGAATAGGGTATTTCACAAAACGTGGAAATATTCCTTTAATCTTACGAGGATCATATTATTGACAAATTAGTTTGAACTACCACAGTTATAATTACCTAAGAAAACGTTTCCTTCCCACATCTTCTTAAACACAAGATATAATTATGTTTTTTTTAATGTAATAATTGCATATAATAACAGAGATTTCCCACCACACTCCTAACACTATATTTCCTCCATTTATCTTACCTTCGGGGAAGTTGTCAATTCCACAAGGAGAGAATATTCCTCTGTGGTGTCTCTGCTGCAGCCCTGCCATGCTGGGAGTGAGAGCAGGCCACAGAGAGACTTCGCTGGACTCCAGCTGAGGTTTTGACAGGCTCTCGTCTTCACTGCCTGGATGAAAGAAACCTCCCTGGGACTTCCCCTAGGTCAGACAAGGAGAACAAACACACAGAGAGAGTAACACAAAACATCCTCTCTTATCTCTATCAAATGTCATTTAAACAAAGGAATATTTACATCACTCTGATTTCAACACACATTCTACAGTGATTTGTCTGTAATATGGAGCCAGAAAACATCTATTTATTTACAATCCATAGTCACTGATATACTTCCAGTTAGTGGATGAGTAGAATCCTGTTATAAAGTGTAAAGTACTGTGAGAGTAAAATGAAATTCCTGAATATCTTACACTACTAATGACAAATGCTGATGGTTGTGAATGGTGAAATAAATATTGCAAATACGATGTATCCCAGGACTATAGAATTCTGACCTTTCTTGTAAAGCAGGATTCAAATCAGATGCAAGTGGACGAGGAAGGCAGAGTGGAGAGCGATGCGTAGTGTTTAGCGAGGAGATGAGTTTTCGGTTCATGCTGTGTGTGACGCTGCAGTCCTGGCCGAGGTGGAAAGGTCACCCCATCATTTGGGAGCCTGGAGGGAGAGGAGTCAAGACCGAGAGAAGCCACAACCAGCTCGCTGCAGGCTAGGCAGACTGTGGGAACGCACACATGAATCACACACGCGTAACGCGACACATCACCACTCATTATAATACCTGGATATATTAGCCAGCCCTGCAGCAAGTCAGTCAAAGAGCAAGTCTGCAATTCATCACTTCTCTTCATTTGGCAGATTGGAGGACAAAGAGTTAAACAACAACTTCCCTGGAGCTCTGCTGCTCAGTCAAGCGAAAAAAGACATTGTGTAAACAGAGACTAAAGACCAAGCCATGTTCAAGGGTGACACCATGCAGCTACCCTGAACATCTTCACTAAATTGTGTTTACATTATCCTACTATTGGCTGATGCTGATAGCATGTCTGTGTAATCAGCTCATAAATAATTCATAATCATGCATATATTGCATGCAACTGTAATCAGCTCATTGCTCTGAAAAGTGCATACAATATGGCTGATTTGATTGCGTATGTGTGAGTGGTTGCAAAGTGGTTGCGACATGTGATAATGGCTTTGGTATCGGGATCCACAGTGCAAACATGAACCCCTGAGCGTGAAGGAACGCCAGGCTGACTCACCTTTAAGTGGATGAGCTCTGATCGGCAAAGTCAGAGATACTGTGTCTTGTAAAAATGCAACGCTGTCACATGCTTTAGTAAACAGGGCAAACGTCAGGCTTGATAGAACCATGGCTGCTGTAGTGAGGAGGAACACATGGCCTCAGGGTATTTTGTGTGTGCGCGCGTGTGTGCGTGCGTGTGTGTGGTTGTGTGTGTGTTGTTTTCCTCTGGAGTAATGTCCTTCACTGTTTCTGCATTCACCTGGATATTCTGTGCATTATAGAGCGTGTCAGCAAGAAATCCCCGAAGCAGAGAAGGCTTAAAGCAAATACATAATAATTTTCTCCGCACATATAAAAAACAACTCCTCCCCAGGCTCACAGATTGCCCTCCACTTCGTTCTCTCTCCATCATGAACACACACACACACACACACACACACACACACACACACACTCTTATTCCACAGACCCTTTGCAGAAGCAGTGGGCAATTCCCCTCCAAACTCAGCCTTTTTCCTTTCCCATTTTCCTTTAAATACACAAATGCACCATCTCCCCTTCACTCACCATCTTCAATTTTTGACTTCCTGTCCCTCGCCTTCTTTGTCTTGAAACCCCCCTCCCCATCTCTGAACCACCTCAGTGGGTGCCAAGCAGTCACAGCAGTGGCTTGATCCTGGCACTTATGAAAGGAGCTCTTTGATAAGCCTCGGCCAGGAGCGACACAAGGGAAGCAATCAGAGACACAAACTCAACTAGAGATGAGGCATCTACTGTGTTTGCTTGTGTGTTTGTGATGTTGTTTTGTTTCTTTGACCTGTTAAACTTATCTCTAGAAAAAATAGAAAATCCTTGAAAGTCTTTTTTATTTATTTTTTTACTCTTCCATGTTTTGTGGTTTTCCCTTGTGCACTTCTGAAACACTTGGAAACACATTTGTTCTGTATCCCCATCTCTTTGTAACCAGGGAAAACAACAAAGTGATTAAAAGCTTTTGAGGTGCGTTTGGATGGTGCTGACAGGTATACAGAGGTTGTGGTTTCCTGTTCTCGTCTTGTTCTCGCATCCGCTCACTTATTGTATTTCAAAAGCGTTCTCTTTCATCACAGTACGATCAGCTGGGCTGTAGAAAACCGAGTGAAATCTGAGCTCCTCTTTTAATAAAAATTAACATAGGCGTAGGAAGAAATTCCCTTGCACAACATAGGTCTTCATTTTTTAGTATTGGCAATCATTTTTATTGGATATAATAATATTTTAAAGTCGTATTACATATTTTTACAACTTGTCTTCACCATACTCTGACCAAGACGTGAACAGATGGATTTTAGAGCCTGACATGCACTTAAAAAAGGTGTTCTGGTTAATGGTTAAGTCCGAGTAAATATTGCATAACAATAGAAACAAAAGAAACAATAGGATTGAAAAAATTCCTTGCATGAATTATGATTTTTCTACTATTTCAGATTGGGTTAGAGGATGTATAAAGAAGCAAATATCAGGAGTCTCTCCGAGGCAGTGGGCATGCTGTAAACGGATATTTGGTAACACATTGTATGTCTTCTTGTAAACAAAGAGAGTTAAACTATTTAATTATTTGTTTCCAATCACTACAGAACATTTATGATGTAAGAAGCATATTTACTGAACTTTTATGATGAAATTGTCAAGATTTAAAGTATGGAAATACTAATCAATATCTTTAAATTAGACAAACCCACAGAGAATTAACATCCAACTCTGAATGTCCCCTCAGCTCTTTGGAGTGTTTTAGCATCTTTCAGCTCATTGTTTTGGTTTCACTAAACTGTACGTGACCTGTTCAGCTGGTGAATCTAGTGGAGCATTCAGCAGAAAAATGGATCTAAAAGCAGTGCTAGATTGTTCAGGTGGCCAGAAACATGCTAAAGTTGCTCTGTAACTGCTGGATGTGCAGATGAGCAAATGTTTGCTCACCAGACAACTGATGAAATGTCAATGTTGTGTTCGAAGCTTCTGGACAAAAGATCTGCTTAAAGCATTGAAATTACCACACATAAAGTTACCCCTAAACTAGGACAAATTAGGACAAATAAATTAATCATTTTTTAAATTTCCCTTCTATTAGTGCGTCACACTATTAGTGCGTCACACTATCGCCCCAGTCCAACTCCCCATTGAGCGGTGCCACAACCAACCAGTGCAACAAAAAGTTTCAGATCCTATGTCTGGTTTTCCATCTGCCAACAAATGCCAAATGCGGTCGCTAGAATGCATCACGCCGGAGGTGTCACGACAGAGAATCAAAACTTTTCATTGGACAGAAACTTTAACTCTGCACCACTCATGTGACCGCATAACTGTTTTGTTTTTTTTAAATACAAAAAAATGCAACTCGGTTCTTGAAAGGCTGTCTTTACCACATACAGCAATTCAGGGTTTCACTGTCACTTCCATTAAAACACGTGTTACCACGACACTGACACTCGTGGATTCTCTCCCGATATGCTCGAACAAATCAAGCAAAACAAACCAGCTCCACTGATATGAAGCTCAGCTGTCACGGCAGTTAACTCCCTCTCCATGTTGCACCTCTTGCTCCCCCTTCTGCCTCTCTATTGCTTGTCTCCCCATCTTTCTCATCTCTCTTTCATCATTATTGCTCTCTGTTTGTCCTCTCTGGTGTGCATTGATCTCTGTGGTTCAGAGATTTAGAGATTTGGGGCACAGTGATCTCACTGGCAGTTACAGCCGACAGGTGTGAAGAACAAACAATGGCCCCCTAAACAAACCCCAAAACCAATTTAGGGCTTGTGTGCTTCCTTATATAGGCAAACTCCATGTCCGTTATGAGGAATAAAACAAAACAGGCAAATATGCATAGCAGGCACACCTGCCGTGCCAGTTATTTTTTGGGTGTGTCTCACAGACAGATAAATTACACAACCAACTGGTGGTCATATAAGTTTGCAACTGAAGTTTAATGATGATGAAGAGAGAGAAATGCTGCAGAAATAACTGGTGATATGTCAAGTATAGTGGTGACAAATAGTTAGGCATCCTGCTCATTGATCCATCTCAATCCGTCACAAGATCTCGGTCCAGCTCAGGCACAAACAGTCCTATCTGAGCCAGGAATGGGCAACTATGTGGAAGCCAAGAATCTGCAGATTTCTATTCCAACCAATGACTACACCATCTGATTCCACTGATTAGCACAAGTTTGAACAGAGAGGTGAAACTAATAAGTGAACCCACCTGGTGGATTAAAAAAAAAGTTGACTCTGAGTCCTCCAAGGCATATTTATCCAGAAATGTGTTCAAGTCATAACGTAAAACGCTGGCGAAAAGATGAACAACTACACTTTCAAAGCATTCACTTCGACAAAATATAAGTTTCTCATGAATTCAGCCCCAGATACTTGTTTTTTCAGGCATGGTTGTAACAGTATAAATATTGAAACTGATCATTTAGATTCTGTGACCTTGAACTGCACATCATTGGATTGTGTGTGGTGTGCTACCAGCTGTATTGGCTTCAGTTTTCAGATTCAAAGCCAGAGATATCAGTCCAAATCCGCCTCTGCGGTTTTTACCATTGCATCTGTGAGGCTGTTTTTCCCAATCAACAGTTAATATTGACATGGACGTACCATATTCTCTCCATCCAACTTGATTTATTTGTCTATTTTGTGTGTTGAACTGTATTAGGAGGAAAAACACTGAAGACCGACCTCTCTGCAACACAACATATCACATGATGACTATGTTTGTTTGCCATATACAGACTTTGTCATTCGCTTTCTTACTTTACCATTCATCACTCTAAGGGATGAAAATGTCAAACAAATGACATCACTGCTCCGTATAGATTTTTTTTATCCCAACCAGGACCCCTGATTTGATAAAAAACCATGAAATCAATACCTAAAAAAAGACACCAATAAGAAATGGTGTCAGCGCTTTCAGGAGGAGAAACAGGGTTATTGACACGGGGGAAAGACAAAGAGGGGAATAAAATAACAGCAGAAGAGCTTCAATGTCGGTGGCCCTTAGTGGAAGGATAGATTGGTTGCTTTTACCCTATGTGATGTGCCACTAAGATCATTTAAATAAATGTTTTCACCCAGTTATTCTACATGGGTGGTTGCAATGTTAACATTGTATTACACAGTTCAAGCTGTTGGCTTAAGAATTCCTTCTTGGCATTAACTTTTGTAATTAGCACCTTTTTTTTTTTTATCTAAGAAGCTGCTAGCATTTCCTGGCATAGTAGATTTAAGTGTTGTCTTGTGCACATATATATGCAAGAATCTCTAGAACCCACCTCCAGGAAAAGAAAAAAAAAGATTGTCTTTCCACAGCTCCATCTTTATTTTTAGAGTCTGGATGCTGATGAGAGAGACGAGAAAGCAAGGGAGTGAGAAACAGCATCAAAAGTGGGGAGAAGGAGGGAGAGCAAGGGGAGAAGAGTGAGGGATGAAAGAGGGGGAGCAAGATGGTCAGGGGGGGTTGTGTTGGTTGTGGGTCAGGAGAGTGGTAGAAAGAAATGCAATGTGATGAGAGTCCTTCCTCTGAGAGAGCCGGAGAGAGAGAGGGAAGGGGACGTAACCACACCAACCTCTCACTCGATGGGGGAGAAGAGAGGAGGGGGGGGCTCCGCTGCTACTGCTGTATAAAAAGCCAAGCCTGAGAATCCGGCACCACAAACTCACCACACATACATACACACGCACACACACACACACACACGCACAGATCCAGTGGCTGCTCTGTATCTCTCACACTCACCCACTCTCATCGTTCTCTCTCTCTCTCTCTCTCTCTCTCTTTCTCTCTCTCTCTCTCTCTCTCTCTCTCTGTCTCGCTCCCTCTGTCTCTCACTCCATTCCTCTGGGATCTGCATCCTTCTTGCTTCTTCTCACAAGTCAGATTGTGTTTGTAAGTACGGGCTGGAAGTCTCCCTGTGTATGTCTGTGCTTCCTTGGGTCTTTTTGTATGTGTGAGTGACTGGTTGCCTACTTTGGTGTGACTGAGCAGAGCAGTGAGAAGTGTATGTGGGTCTCTGTCTCACCCTCACACACTCGCCGGTCCTCTTGCAACTCTTCTCGGGATCTCTGGATCCCTTTCGACGGTGACAGGCTCCCCACACCAAGCAGTCACCATTTCTGCCCCCGGGAGACCCACGCTGGCAGCGCAGCCCCTTCCCCGACTCAGCATCGGGAGGAAGACCCTGGTGGCGGCTGCTGTAGGGGTTATGCTGGTCCTGGTGCTGGTGGTCCTCATCCCCGTGCTCGTTAGCTCTGTGGGTACAGATGCCAGCCACTATGAGATGCTGGGCACCTGTCGTATGGTGTGCGACCCCTACCTGAACAAGGGCACTCCGGCCAGCAGCACCAGCTCCACCGGTCTCCAGGCTGAGGCAGAGGCATTGAGCGACCACAGCAACGTGCTTCCACCCTCCACCTTACTGCAGGGCCCACAGGGGAAGCCTGGCAGACCAGGCAAGCCCGGACCACCCGGACCACCGGGAGAACCGGGGCCACCAGGACCTGCGGGGCCTCCTGGTGACAGAGGGGATCAGGGAAGGACTGGGATTTTGGGTCTGGGGGGGAACGGAGCTATCAGCACAGCCACCTACAGCACGGTGCCTCGGGTGGCCTTCTATGCAGGGCTTAAGAACCCGCACGAAGGCTACGAGATCCTCAAGTTTGACGACGTGGTCACCAACCTAGGCAACAACTATGATGGCATTTCGGGCAAATTCATCTGCAGCATACCAGGCACATACTTCTTCATCTACCATGTGCTGATGAGAGGGGGAGACGGCACCAGCATGTGGGCAGACCTCTGCAAGAATGGCCAGGTTAGTGCCTTAAAACTTTTCCTGAGTTTCCTTTCCTCAGTGTAAACTGGCTCCCCTGATGCTCCCTCTCCTCTTTTCCCTCCTCTATGATGGTGCACTCTCTTAAAAATCCACATAGTAGGAAACTCATTTTTCAAAAAGCCAGTGAATAAAAAGTGACATTGTAAGGCAAGCGTGCGCATCTGCCGTGTGCCTCCAAAGCCCAGAGCGCACAGCTGTGGCACCCAGCGCGCCTGGAGATAAAGATGTGTTGACTGGTTGCAGCTCGCATCCCCTCTGTGCATGATGCGTCCTGACATCGCCGCGTCCTGTGATCCAAAGGACGGTCACAGTTTGGGCTGAACGGGGAGTGCGCGCCGATCTTTTTGCCTTCACAATGTAGAATTTGGAAATTTTAGGCATTCCGTTTTTTTTTTCTGAATTAGGATTAATATCTAGAGGAATTTAGCGGCAGTTTGCGTCGGAGTGTTCACATTTACTGTGTTTTAGAGTGATGATGAAAAAGAATAGTCTGGAGTTGTTTGACGTGGTCGCCTCGCATTTCATTTATTTGAATCATAAGCCTACCTGTGTGGTGTATTTTATGAGAGATTATACTGTATTTCCAGGTATGTTACAGTGAAGCTATTATTAGGAATTTTTTTTATTATTATAAAAAGCTATGTCTACATCCAATAACCTTCCGTTTCTTTTATTACACATGTCTCATATAAGTTTTAGACTATGAGGAATGCAGTTGCGTGTCTGTGCTGTTAGTGTAAAGAGGAGAGGGAGAAATAGAAATTGCACTTAAAATACTTGGACCATACCTGTCTGTGCAGGCGCACCGGATTGTTCCGTCTGTCCACCGCTGCACACATCTGTCTTTGCAGTCGTGTTAAATGCATTAGGACGTCTACACGATCTATTCTCGGCTTTTTTGATGCATCATTTTAATGGGGCTTTAATTTTATTTAGCGCCCCGGAGGGTTTTCTCAGGTTGGTTAATGTGTGTAGTTTGCAGCCTTCTGATCAGCCGTCAGATCTCTTATCGTCAAAGTGGCTCCGAAATACGTTTTGCCTGTAAAAAAAAAAAAAGAAAAAAAAAAAGAAAGAAAAGATGGATGTTGCGCTGCAGTTATTGCAGATATTGTTTGATTTGTTTTGCTCAGGCTGCAACTGCGTCTCTTTCATATAGTCTAGTTTGTTGGCAGTATTATGACACACATGAAAAGGGAAAATGTATTAATGTTAAGAAGAAGAAAAATCAGCTGAGAAGCAACCTGTCATTTAGAAAAGGTTTTATGTTACAGTAAGCGTTCCTGTTTGATTCTGCGAAACTCATTTCAGTGACATGCAAAGAAGACATGCAACATTTCAAAACTTTAAAAATCTTTAAATTTGGTGTTAACATGTATCTTATGATAAGTTAAAGCGTGGCCTGCATTGCATTTCACACATGGTCATGCTTCTCTCATTTGAACTGCTTGCTCAGAAGCTCTTTACACCCCCCCCAACATATTTGTACTCAGACTGAATTGTATGGAGACACAGTATGGTAATGAGATAGTCTGCTGGTGACAGACATTTTTCTTAATGTACACATGTGAGATCACACTTATAACAGTGCACAGGAAATGCATCATTTGTAGTCTATTTCATGAACATTTGGGGTTTCTGATTCACTGTCACCAGCTTGTTCTACCCTGCCCTGCAATGAAATAAGAGAAATAACAAACATAAGTTCAAATCATTTTCACATCATGTCCCAGCAGCCTGACTGACTTGTTTCACATCTGCTGGCTATGAAACTATTTTTATTTAAAAAATGGAATTTATTTTCCAAATGGAATCATGAAAAATCATGCCAATTAAAAAGCACAGAGTTAGATTAAAGCACAAAGCTGTCGGGGTCTTACATTATAAGTACAGCGCACTACAGTACAAGTATATGTGCAGCATGGAGATAAAATAACAGCTGGCATCGACTCTGCAGGCTGAAGCCGCAGTCTCACCAAGGCAGCCAGAGGTTAATTTCTTTACCCTCGCCAAGTTCACACCCAGCAAGAAAAAGAGAGTTACACCAATCGCCTTCTATATATAATGTCTCACTCAACAGTAATGTTTATGGGTGGGCGTAAAAACATTGATATATAATAGGGGAAGAAGAACATATGTTCCTATAAAACACCTTCTGTTCCCGCTTCATTGTGCTCCCAAGAGGAGGGTGCTGAGGTACTTAAGTTAGACGAACAGTGTGTGCATCTCCAGAGACCCGCGTAATGTTTATAAAGTGGTAACTGAGACTCCATCTTCCTCCTTCGTCCTATGCAGAGCTTATACATAAACACACTGTCCACTTTGCTGTGGTGTTTATTATGTTGTGTGTTTGGCTGATGGAGAAGGCCCCAGAGCCTCAGTCTGTGTAAATGACTGTGAATGGTTATAAATGTTGGGCCAACTTATGCTTCATCATTGATGAAGTGCTGAGAGTCAAGCTGGAGCTCCTACAGCCACACTGGTGCTTTCCTCAGCTCATTAAGGCTGCAAAAAGCTACACTGCGAGTTGGGACAGGGGAGACCAGGGAATTGCAGACAATACTAGTATTTTATCATCTTTTGGCTTTAGTGAAGCAGCAGGTTTCCAGGCCCTGCAGTGCTGTTTCACTCCCGCATGTGCTCCTCCCACTCCAGGGGTTTCTTACTAACATCAGCATCCATGGGTTACTTTATTTATTCTCCTCTTCTTCCACTTCCAGAGTTCAACCCAAGAATCCCAACACTGTCCTCATGACTTTGACACTTTTCGAGCTAGAGCAAAAAGTAAGCTTCCTAAAACAAATAAGAAATCTATTTTCAGCACATCACACTTTATCTGCTTTCCAAGTTCCTCTCCGCACGCACTCTTTTGGCTTTTTCGACGCCAGTTTTTTTACTTGCCTGCCATATACCTCGACCAATCCTAAACTCTCTCCAGTAAATCAATGCTTTGCTATAACCTGCCTTGGACGCATCCTGAGAGACACAGCAGTGACAATGAAGACAAACGCAATGGACGCAGAAGAAAAGGGCGAAAGAAAAGAGGACAGAAAAGACATAGTTATGGTGCTTTTGTGCCACAGAGTCTATTTAATTGTAATTAAAAAGCTTGAACCAGATCCAGAATGTGTTTGTGCTTCTCCTCTCCATTCCCTTCTTAATATTGTTATTAATCCGCAAAACCGTTTCAGAGTTAATTAAAAGCAATGACTTCAGCGTCAGTCTCTCAAGAGGACCATAGTGAATAATCACTCTGTCTCCTCCTTTAATAAGCTTCAACGTCCTTCGTGCACATGGCTCTTCCTCAGCAATTACTGCTGCAGTCTCCTCCTCACGTACACACACATTCACACATGCACACGTATGCGCATACTTGCCCCACCCCCCTTTAACACCCCGCCCTCCTAACCCACTGCCTCAACCCACCCCAACTGTGCACTGCCCTCCATCTCTCCTCTATGTCAGGTCTACAGGAGCTCACTTTTCCAAAGGAGCAGAAAGTTTTCATCTTGAAAGGGAAAACTTTTCTTTAAAAGCAGGATCCAGATTGCGGTATTACAGAATCGATTTGCTAACACACAATGCCATCAATATTCTTCATTGCTCTCAGGTGATGCATTGCACTGTAACAGAATAAGTTAGAGTGTGCCATCCTTTTCTTAGATTTTGTTTTTTTTTTTGAGCTCACCTCGTTTCAGAGAAATGAGACTCTTTTTTTTTTTTTTTTTTTTTTACCTTAAAGTGTTGCTTAAGTTCAGTCGCGTGTCATTTCCCTCTCACACCATTCCCCCCGGTCCATCATAGACACCTCCAGGGGCGTCTTCAGCTTGGGTGCACATAAACACAATTCTGCTCATCTTGTTGCTGTGTATCCAGGTGAAACCCACGCATTGTGTTTAGCATGTGGTGTCGACATCGGAGCTGAGCCATCTGGATGAGGGTCGGCTCTGTTCGATTAGGTTATATGCTCAACAGAAAGGTGCGAATAACAAAGAGATTCCAGTCACTCAAGATTGTTTAGGGTCTTTATTGATTTTTTCTTTAAAAAGGTCAAATGTCTCAGTCCAAAACATTAGAGAACATTTTTTTTGCGAGCACTTAAACTCACAAGTTATCTAAAACACACATACGGCAATACTTAGACTTGATTGATTTTAACATTCTGGTAATGTTCAGACCTGCTATTCTTCATCGTGGTCTGACTTCAGCACTGAGAGGCCTCTGTGTGTCTGCCTGGTGTAACAGAGAGACTCTGTCTGAAATAGACAGACAGGGTTTGAGAGAGCACCCTCAGTCCCTCAGCGTCTTTGCATGCGGTATTGATCCCCTTATGTGTATGTGTGCATGCGTGTGCGTGCATGGAAGCGTCTCTTTCCTTCTTCTGACAGACCCATTTCTTCCTGTGTGATGTATACCGTGGCATATCTTCTATAATCAGCCAGAGAGGTAGTGGAGGCGGACCTTTGGCCTTGATCTGCTGTGTAATTGGACATTGGATTTGACACTCTGCCGAGTGGAACATTAGAGCTGGTCTAATTAGGTGCGAGGGCTATCAAATGAAGATTGGCCCATGTTGTTAGGAAATACCACACAGATTGGAAATGTCAAGATGACACCGGGCTGTCATCTGCGAGCACGAGGACGAAAATCTATCATTTATTGGTGAAGTTTCAAAACTTACTTGAAAACTGCCCACCACTTGTCTGCAATAATTCTATTACTTTAACACATTTTTACACTGAGCTCCTCAAATAGAGAGCCATTAGTGCACACAATCCCCACGCTGGCATTTCAGATTAAGTAGCTCATGAAATACTGCTATAATGCGAGAGCGAAAACATACAGTCTAAAATAGGCTATGGATGTCTCCTGTGGCTGGCTGACTCAAGGATGCTATGGTGTTGACTCACAAGACTTCTTCATTATAATGAGGGCCATATGGGAGATAGACAAGTGCCCCTGGCCCTCTTATGCAAACATCTCTCTCTCCGTCTCTCCCCACGCCCCTGACATTTAGCCGTCCCCCGAATTCAGTCTTCAGTGATACCCACAATTATCCTCTCCCTTTTCACGGGAAAGCAGCAAGTCAATGGCTTCAAATGAGTCACAGTTTGCTACATAAATCAATGTGTTTAACACCTTCTGCCCCCCCCCCTCTCTCTCTTGAAATTAATATGGGTAAGACATCACACAGTAAGAGAGGATGAATTGGCTACTGTAAGAAAAAAGCTTGTCATAGCAAAGCTGACAGTCTGTCTCTCATCCAACACTCGTGTTGCCTCATTCTTGAGTCTTTTTTTTTTTCATTTAAGAAAAAAGGGGAAAATCTCAGTGCCTCAGGGTTACTAGGAAGCACACTGGAAGAACCGGCTTAGTGTGAACAAAGGTTGACATTTTTTGCAGTAAAAGTCTCTTTTCAGACAATGCCGGGAGCAGTGATTGTGGGTTTGGTTTTGGGGCTCGAGGCAGACAGTGCTGTGTATCTCAGTAATTAACTGAGCGTGATGAGTCAGACACAAGAAAGAAAAGAGTGGTTGGATTGCAGGTCAAAGTTCATGCCTCTTTTTCCCACCACTGTTTCCTCTGACAAGCCTCTTTCAGTGGCTCTTTCAAGAGAAGCTGTCTTGATTTCATCCTCTTTGATGCCGCCGCTACAATACTGTTATTCTGTCCTCCAGAAGGCTTCTACAGTATTTTGGATCGAATATCGGTGATGCATGTGATAAATTAATGAACTTATGCCTGACACCAGACCCACCTTTAGCATTAGTGTAAGCAATTTCATAAACAGCGAGAGGTTTGTGCAGCAAAGTCGTTCTGTTTCAAAGGAGGCTGAGCAGGTACAAAGAGAACAGGTGGTGAAATTAATTCAGGAAGCTTTTTCCTACATTCGTCTGACAGATGGCAAATCTCTTGTTACCATTTCATTCCTCTTATCATGTTTTCACTGAGGTTCCTCCGACAAATAAACCTGTAACACACGGGAGACCTGACACTTTCCGACACTACAATTGTCTTGCATCAAATCCTAATTTCCTGTTCTCATTATTTCCGTAAAGTTGCATCTTGTGTGTATGCGTGTTCACAAAAATGCATGTGGATGTATGTGTGTGTGTGTGTCTGTCCTTCACTCGGTGTGTGCTTGTGCAGTGCAGTGAAATGTTGGACCGGGCTCAATAGCGGTGGCAACCTACCTAAGCTGCCATTAAGCATGCAGTTCACGGCTGGAATGTTCAAACACAATTAGACGGCAGTACACTTTGATTTAAAGACGACCAATAGACTCGTTGATCCAAAATGGAGGCTCAACATCAAGTCAACAAATCCCTGTCAGAGAAGCCTGTCCTTGTCACAGTGACAAAGCCTCTTGTAAGATGTCCCAGTGGGACGTTACTGGCTCCTCCTGCACTAGACACAACAGATAAAACTTCAAATTGTCATGACTTTCATAAACAGCATTCTAATAAGTGTTTAGAATAGAATAATAGGGTGAAAATAATGTCAAATGCACTTTCAATATAAGCTGATCGCAGCAGTGACAGTCAGTAATCTAAAACGTGCCACAAATTCCTCACATAAAAACCGACAACTGCAATGTTCATATTCAGTTATACAGTGCATGTTAAGAGAACACACACTCCACTTTTCCCCAGCATGCATTATCTATTAAGCCCAAGTACAGCCTTGAACTTTCTGTGTCTCCACTCAG
>CALSBV010010309.1:3178235-3196260 GCA_943590825.1 Bovichtus diacanthus
CTAAAGGATTCTTTTATCATGGTGAAATAGGGCATTTTTGAGTATGCTCACTGTTTTCTCATAAACTCCTGCACTTTCTTGAACAGAAAAAAAATCAATAAAAACTCTGGCACTTATATCAAATGATTTCCTACCATTATGTGTATTTTTCTAGAGGATTGAGCAGCCTTGGTGGAGATATGCGAGTGCTTTAAGTTTTATAATGGAGACGATATGAATACAATATCTGTCTCCCCGTAGAAGTAGTATGAGAGAATGACAACCTTTTGGGGAATTTTCAAAATGAATTAAGTTGCTGTCCTGATTTACACTGTAGCTAACAAGCCTACCCGTTCTCCTACATGTTCGTCTGTCCCTGTTCTTCCAGGTTCGTGCCAGCGCTATCGCCCAGGACGCTGACCAGAACTATGACTACGCCTCCAACAGCGTCATCCTCCATCTGGACGCAGGGGACGAGGTTTACATCAAACTGGACGGAGGCAAAGCCCATGGAGGAAACAACAACAAGTACAGCACCTTCTCTGGCTTCATCCTCTACGCAGACTGAGAACAGACAGACACAGAGACAGTCAGACAGGAAGAGGTTGAGAGAAAGAGTTGGGGGGTGGGGGATGTGTGTGTTAAAAGCTGGAACGCTTTCTAGTTTTCCTAATTCTCTCCATCATCACGGACACCTCTGCTTCGTATCCATCAGCCAAGACATCCGGGCTCTGTAGCCGAGCCTGGATACAAAGCTCCCGAGGACACACTGAGAGGGGCCGGCTGGAGGAGTGGGAAGTGGGGTGGAGGTGGGTTGGTTTTTCTACACTCCTCGCCACAATGCCTACGTGTCAGAAGCTACTCGTTTTCAGTGTCTCTCCTCTTCAACCCTGCTCCATTGCACAGAAATATCAACAACAAAAATGAAAACCCTGCAACAAGTGGATGATCTCACCTCTTCTCTCCACAGTGGCAACAGTCAGCTGTACTGTCAGTGGACTCGACTGACTGAAACTTGTAGTGTTGTTCCGTGCAATTTTCCTTAAAAGTGTGTTTTTATTTTGTAGACATGCATACAATTCTACACAAATGATGATTTAAAAAAAAGAAAAAAAGAAAAGAGAATATATTTGTCCCTTGTGAACATATCCTGTTTGACTGAGAGAACAGATTTGTGAGATGTTATTTGTGATGCAGCTCAGGCGTCTAACAGCTGGAAAAGAAATCTTTAAGACTGAGTATTTCATGGCAGTGGGTGTTTTTCTTCATCGCTGGATACAGCAAGGTAACTATATATTATTGTTCATGTGGAGAATAACAATACATTCTGCACTCTTCCTTCTAATGTATCTTAAAAAAAAAGGAAACATCTCATGTAGACAATATCCTTACCACGAACCACCTCACACTGTTTGAACACACACAATGTCCTGCTGCTGTACGGATTAAAAGTAGAGTTCAAATCGTCTCCTCGATTTTTTAGTTTTATGCAGATGCTCTGCTCGGCGACACAACCAGCCACGTGATGAAGCAGAATCCTCCGATTCAGAGGTAACCTAGTTGAAGACTTTCTTCTTCTTTGCTGTGCTGACCTCCGAGCATTCTTGCTCTGTAAAAAAAAAAAAGACAAAAAAATGGCTTTTGAAGCGCAGGGCGTGGGGAGAGAAAGTCACAAAGACGGAGAGAGAAAGAGTCAGAAGTGAGTGAAATGGTTCGGAGGTGTAGGGGTCGTTCAGGCGCAGTAACAGTGAGTGGGCAATTTTTCTGTTTCAGTGTCTCTGAACTTCACTGGATGTCATCCATTCATTAGCTGCATACTCACTGACACACAGGCATTATGGTAATATTTACTCAACATGGCGGCCTGACAGCTTGCTTGACAGTGCAACTGATTGGGTGAGTGACTTGTTCAATCATGACTGCACGTTTGTGTATACGTGTGTGTGTGTGCGTGCGTGCGTGCGTGCGTGTGTGTGTGTGTGCCTGTGTCTGTGCATACCAGTGAGTGTCTGCATTTTAGCATGTGCCGCACCATCGCTACATCGCTCTTTTTCAGAGTAATTCTGTGCTACAGCCAATGACATATATTTTCCTCAGCAGCCAATGAGATTGTGCTCTGTAGGGTGGAGAGCCTCTATAGATATGATGAGAAGAACAAACAGCTTGTAAATGAAATCTATGACATGTTTGTCTATCTTATCTTTTGGAATTGTTGAATACATTTAAATAATAAATGGGATTTTTTTGAGCGACTTGTCTCACGAGAATTCTTGTATCCCAAATACGCTAATTAGTGAAAAATGATCTGCAAAGGATCTCATTTGCTGTTAGACTAACTACAGTGCAATAAACATGACTGTAAATGTGTGGTTCTTGTTCTGTTTAAACTAAGAATTCTAACAATGGCCTGCCAGTGCAAACATTAAAAAAAAGATGTTATCCCTCATTTCTCCTTTCTCTCCAAAAACGAAGGTATATTTAGGGAGATGGGTGTCGGGGGGAAAATGTCTGTGTTTATCCTCCGTCCGCCCCATCCTAAAGTGATCCTGTGGAGCTTCTCTCCCTCTGTAAATGTGCGCTCGAAGATAAAGACTCTCCAACTTTAGCAACATCCACCAGTGGAGTAAAATGCCGTTCTTGAATGCTGATGACTCCTTAAGGAAATGCAGGCTATTCCTCAATCGGCAATCACAGCGTCTTTTCACAGATTCTCATCAACAGAGGCATGATATACCCAGCGAGGAAGTGTGGACGGAGGAGAAAAGACAGGGTGGAGGAAAGATTGAGCGAGATAGAAGAGGAGCGGAATATGGTTTGACAAAGACAGATGGAGACACAAGAGAAAGAGTAGGCCACAGAGAGAAGTAATGGGGAAGGGATAGATAGGGAAGGAGAGGGTAAAGAGAAATATAAGGAAGACAGACAGAAGGAGAGGGGGGCTGGTGCCGATTTGGGGTGGAGAGGGAGGGGGGCTGGATTGTTTTCAGGGTAGAGTGATTCCCTGTCCAGGCTGTGCGAGGTGTCAGGAGAGATTAGCCGGCGTGAAGCTGGAGGAGAAAGCTTGAGATAGCTTGGATTGGACAAGTGTCAAGGACTGGACATTCCTCAGACCTGGCAGGAATGGGATGTGACACTAGCTGCAATGTTGCTCCGCACTACTTTGCTCTTAAGGGAGCCCCTCTCTGTATCATTTGATCCGTTTCCCTCTAGCATATAACAAGGCAATGCGTGCTGGTAGGAATGAGAACAACTTGTTTGATGGCACCAACATCTGTAAATCGCTTCCACAGTCATTTTGAAGACATTATTACTAAAAACAGGAACTGAATAGAAGCATCTACCAGCTGCATTTTAGTGTTTGACAGCAGGTCAGATTCAGTTTGAAATGTTTTGCTTTACACAAGTGGGAAGTGTCTGCTCTTCAGCACAAATGGACTTGAAGCTGACAGAGCTTCTTGCAAGCACAGATGGTGAAAGAAGTAAAGGACCAAATGAAAATTAATTTCCTGTTCATCTTTGTCTTTTGATAAAAAAACAAAATGTATACGCTTTGCAAAAAGGGAGTAAAGGGGTAGTGGAAAAAAGGGGTCTTGCATTGTCGCAGCTCGGCTCTTAGAATAAAGAATAAAAGTGTGTGTGAGCTTATACTGTGGTTTTAGCAGTGCCAAAAATAACCAGAAACCATACCTCTGGAGTGTGTGTAGAGTTGAGACCTCTACTGCGCTGACTGCTGACCCTGTCTTATACAAAGTGTGTTCATGCAGTACCACCACCGTTGCCACCACTGTGTGGCAAAACAAACTCACCGTGGATGCAATGAAGACACACGCCACCAGAATTGATAAAGATCCAGATGACGTACCAGACAGTCTAAAGATCTGTGAAGGTCATCCATTTGCTTCTCTCGTCTTTAATCTTCGGCAGTCTATCAAACCTAAAGCCTGAATTATCACAACAGCTCCTGGCAGTGCTTTAAGTAGTTTTAGCTGCAAATGCACCTGGCAGATGTTGAACGTTGGCTTGTTTGCCACTCAAGAAAAGCAGCTACTGTGGTGACTTCTGGTTCATGTGTGTCACCTGTAAGTATTCCTGAGAGAAGTCTACTCTACACCTGTCCCAGATAATGCAAAAATGATCATGATTCACAAGTGTCCAAAATCGCAATTTACTGCTCAATGTAGAGTTTTATTATATGGTTTAGATTTCATTTTACTTAGCATCTTTAACAGCAGCAGCCTGTGGGCAAAACATGTTGGTGTGGCTCTGAGAGGCAGCCAGTTAAGGTTTACTCAAGATTTCTATCTACAGTGATAACTTTAAAATTCCATTTTCTTGTTCAAGCCTGACCTTTTCCCTCTCACTTTCTTTTTTTCACCTATTTTCTTTTCTCCTTACTGTGCCCTGCCTTTAACCTGGTATGACAAACACAAAGGTTAGAAAAGCAGACAGCTGTTAGTAGACCGGCCTCCTCCTGCCGCCCTGGAGCCTCCCCTACTCACACACAGACACACACACAGACACACACACACACACACACACACACACACACAATCATAAACGTATACACACAGAAACCTCTGCATGATAGCGCAGTGACACATTAACACTGTCAACCTTGCTCTGTTTGCTCCTACGATCGCGCATGATTCCTTTTGTCATTTTGGGTTGCGGCCGAGGAGGAAGCCTTTCCCAGTTGTCCCTGGATGGTCCAAAGCTGCCAGGCCAGGTGTACTGTGCAGTCACTCCCTGCGCCAGGGGAGCCGGCCGAGCTGGGCGCTCAGGCTCTTATCTGCAGGCTCGCCCTCAGTCCGTGTGACACCGTGACCCCACCTCGCCGCTCCACTGCCTTCTATACACTTGTTTAACACTGCAACAACATATTCCTGGCCACAACAGAACGAAAGTTAACTCACAGAACTTCAGACACCTCGGACCCTCATTCTTTTTTTAACTCGCCACAACTGCTGTCTTGCTACATCCCTTGTACTTTTGTTCTTTGTAAATGTCTGATCACGGCCTGCGCTGGCCCTTACACGCTTGCAGGCAGAAACAGACAGGATGCAATGCGGTAAATGTTTCTCGCATTCTCCATCTACTCCTCCCTCACACTGAAAACAACATTGTATCCTCACATGTTGTAGTGCCGCATCTCCAGAGAACTCACTGTAAAGAGAGATAAAAAAAGCACAAACAAACATCCAACATGTCTTTTTTTCCCTTTTGCAGGCTGAGTGCATTAGTGACCTTCTAAAGTGCTGCCTCCCTAATGCTTTGCACACACCCCAAAGAAGAACAAACTACTAATAGGGCTAAAAAGCTGACACACTTTAAACAAAGATCAAACCGTTTCTTGGCTGTGAGGCAGTGCTTGCTACATTAATGGTATTCAATTATGTAGTGAAGACAAACACACATATTTGTAGGCAAACAGCCAAATGTGTAAAAGTCTGTACAGAATGAGGACCACAAATATGTAGAAATACTGTTCTGCTATGTATTAAGTGCAGCGGTCACTCACTGTTCTATGGGTTTGATAACGCTGTAATTCTATACCATCATTCTAAAACATCACCGAAGACTTTGCATTCACGTGCTTCACATTTCCCTTCTCATACAAATGGAAAATACAAGTTACAATACAACTTACAAAAATACAAGCCAAGATTCTGATAAAAACAACAGCCAGATGGAAAAAGACGAGGACACTGAATACAGAAAAACAGATTAAATGTACTGTTTGGTTCAAGGAAAAAACAGGGTTGTGGAGTGCATTCGAAATGCAGAAATTGAAGTATTTGTTTTCTTCATCTACAAAATGCCCTTATTGGTTAGAATCGTGGGAGGCAGTAAGATCACACCATATGACTCTAATTGCAGCTAATCTTTATGTGTGTGCGTGTTTATCCCAGTATGCATGCTCGTGTGTGCGGAGTGCAGTAATGTTTGCGTGAGCGGACATCAGACAGAGCTACAGGGCCTACGGCACTGCGGAGAGGTGGGTAAGGTTAAGGGCAGATGTCAAAGAGGAGATATTACCCTCCACATTACTCCCACTCAACCAACATAGGCACCATGTATTTCAGACATTAGCATGCAGATAAAATAAATATAGACAAGCAAGAGAAGTAGTCACCTTAGCTGGCAAATTAATATATTGTGAATAATACACAAAACTTCTCCAAGATATCTGAGGGAGACCAGGAAATAAGTTATCATGCCAAACTTCTGATGCCACCAGATTCTTGCATAACTTCGAGCAGTCTGCTTGTACTGAGTAATACTTCCCCAAATTTAGCTCAGTTTGCTCTCTCCTGCTGCTTCTCGCAGTTTAATGGATGTGTGGCATGCTCGTCATGCCGCCCTGTGTCACCTGTGCTGCGCTCGCTCCGGGCAGTGAGACAGAGAGCGAGCCATGGGAGGTCTGGAGGAGGGCAGAGAGGGGGAGAAATAGACATCTGTGATTAACACATAGAGACACGTGTCAGTGTGGAGCATTCACTGGAAGGCGCTCTGGGAGACGCTCACACACGACCCGCTCCTGACGGCATAAGTTTGTCTAAATAAAGACGGAGAAAATGTGGGGAGGCCGCAACGAGCCGACTGACACATTCACATAGGACATGAGGGCTTGCACCGCGAAGTACCAATTAATGAATTGTTTGAGTGAAAAATACATTTTAGGCTGAAAAGTGAAAGGCATGCAGATGTGTGCACAGACATTTACTCATATAACACACACACACACACACACACACACACACACACACACACACACAAACACACACACAAGCACACACACACACACACACACACACGTACGTGCTATAACAACTAATTATTTGTAGTGTTATTTAGAGACATGAAATAACACTACAGGAGACATGCTGGTAAGACAGTTTGGGGGATTGGAACACCAATTACATTTTTCTTTTTTAAAACCATATGTTCAGATTACACACTGCTCTCCCTCTCTCGCTCTCTCTCTCTATAGCTCCCTCTCTCAATCTCTCTCTTTTACAACAAGGTAATTGTTGTGTTGTCTTGATGTTCGAGGTCTCACAAAATGCAATCATAACCAGTAGAAATGTTGGCCAAAACTAAGAACCGAGTTTAATATACCAAAACAAATCCCAGTTTCATGCCTACCCCAACCCTGTAACCTAAACCTTCACAATGTCTAAAACGTAAACCACGATACAAGAAGTACAAGAGCACACATGTACAAGTGGACACGTTTGAACTAACTGTGAATAATCGAACTACATGGCTGTTTTCACAGATACTAAAAACAGGTACAATTGTCGTGGCAACAACAAATGTTCAAGATGACATCTCCTTAACTGAATACATTAACATGGTGATTGGCTGGGAATAAGACAATATTTCAAATAAATAGACGAGGTAATGAGCCCCTGCAAGGTGAAGGGGGCCGTAGGGGAGGACAGAGGGACAAAACCAACAAGAATACTCCTCACTTATGACTGGCCTCCAACTTCCTGTGCTGATCCTGATGTAAACTTGAATCGTTAAGAGGACGCTTTGAGGAGTCTTTGTCTCGGAGGAGTTACACACACACACACATACACACACAAACACACACACACACACACACACACACACACACACACACACACACACACACACACACACACACACACACACACACACTTAAGGGAATGGTTCCACGGAGAGATTCAGTGAGCCATCTGCCAAATTAGGCCATGAGCCATGAGCCCACAACTTCATCGTTCTATTCAATTTTCAATTACTGGGCTTGAGGCTTAAGCACAAGGTCTGTATACACCCATTTGAACACAAAGACATATTAATAGAATATATTTTTTTACACATGCATGCAATAGGAGATAAGATGAATCATGCAGACATGGCTGATTTATTCATAATGTTTCCATAATGGATAACTTACATGGTATAATTACTTTTTAATTTTTTTCATTTTAAATGAAACACTTTCTGTGAAGATTCTCAGTGCTGGAAAGCAACAGCTTCAGTGATAAATCAGCTGCTGAGGGAATACACACTTTAACAGTGATCTACATACATGCATACACATGAGCAAACAAACATACAAGAAAATCTGTTCATTAACAAACACATGAAGACACCAACAGAGGCTCCTGAGCCAGCAGCCCAGAGCCAAATACGTCCCTTCCAAAATGTCAGAGGCATATATAGCAGGGAGGGTGTGAGGTGATAAATGCACCCGACTGAAAATGTCAGAGTGTCACCCGTTGCCATGACAGTCGCCAAAGTTTGGCAAGGACTGGAGTGCTTCAGCCAAAGGCCAGATTATTTGCTACAACTAATTGAGCCTGTGGCTTCATGTATGAATATATACAGGCGTGTGCTATAAAACAATGCTGGACAATCTGTGCTTCTCTGTATTAATTAAAAGAAAAATCAAATAACACCGCTACATATATTTACTAGAACAGTGACATTAATCATTCAGAAGACATGAGTCAACAAACTGCAATCAGTCTGAAACGTATTTCAGAAGCAGCGTGCTGGTGAGGACTCGAGAGTTGTTTAGAAAGTAACCTGAGGAAAGTGGGCAGATGGAAGGAGTTGAAAGCTATTTAAGGGAACATTTCGGGGGTCTCTGTGCTCCTTCCTTCCTGTTGATCCGTCACCAGGAAGCCCACCCTAAGGCCGCAGTTACATGTAAAACCTTTTGATGCAGCTTGGTTAGTCCAACCGAGGTCAAACAAAGTTGCACTACTGCAATAGTAGCAAAGTTGAAACCTGGTTAGGTTCATTGATATTGCATCTATCAGTAACACCTCATATGCTGAGTGACCACAAATACAGAAACAACTGTATGGTATACAGTAATGCAATACAATAGCAAAGACACATACTACTCGACTATATTGAAAGGTAAAGTATTACAGAGTTGAATCAACAAGTTTCACAAAGGTAATATGCATTACTCAGGGTTCCCATACCTGCTTAAACATCACATTCTAGGGTTTTCAAGGACTTTGCAGGGCCAATTCCTTCAAATTTAAGGACCCAACATGGCACAGTTTGAGACACGGCTCAATGTTAATTACCGTCGTACTTTCTCGAGGCAGGTGGCGCGTGAAACTGCGGGAGACACACATGCCGACAGCAGAGCGTAGCCTTCTTACAAACATTAAGTAAAAGAAATATCGAAAGAACTTCAATTTCTACTCTTGACCCAAATATATAAATTCAAGCACTTCCAATGACCATGTCTATTTATGTCTATTTTCAAACACTTTCAAGGCTTGGATTTATTTTTTATCAAATTCACAAACTTTCAAGGACCCATGGGAACCCTGCTTGACTGTTGTATAAGATTCTATTACTGCACAATGGCAGAATATTTCAAAAACTAAAAAGATTGGTGTGACATTTGTTAGGTAAAGAGCCAAGAGTATGAATTAAATTACATGTAAAATTGCATTTCTTCCCCTGGATAAAAGGTTCATAGATTCATATACATACATACACAGATAGAAAAGTTGTTTTTAAATGAAGAAGCCAAGCGCTTTCATCTTCACCAAATTTCGTTGAAAAATTGAATACTGTCCTGAAGAACTTGTGAAATAATTAATAAACGCAAGGTGCAATTGAAGCCAAATGAAGGAACAAATCATCTCCAAGTATTTATGCAAAATGAGCAAAAACTGCAGGAACGAACAACTGTCTTTTTCTTTTTTGATCATTAAATGAAAAGAATCTGTTGTACATAAAAATGAAAATGATGATACTTTTAAGTGTTAAAGTATAACCCTTATACTCTTTATTTTTTCAAATGATTAATTGTACTTTGAAGTCACAATTGCCAGCCAGTGTATTTCTGATGCTCTATGGCTGTGAAGCAGCTGCTGACTGTGTTTCCTGGAGGCGGGTATGAGGCAACAGTTGACTAATTATTATGGAAATGTGATAAAATACTATAATTGGCTAAAGCCTTGTGGTTGCCAACAGTTACAAATGTAATGAAGGCAACATTTGAAAGGCTGAATATCCGTTTTGGGAAATAATTTGCAGTGGTGCTTTGGGTTTAAGTTAACAAACACAATTTATCTTTGTAATGTCCCTATCAATATTTGATAGTTCAGATACTTTGGGGACATATACCATTTACAGTACTATTTATGTCAATAGCCAAACTACAGGGAGGTCATAGCAACAACAATCAGGCAACCAGGTCATAATAGAAGGACGAACATCTTTTTTTGGAGTTTTTTTACTCCAATTTGCTTATTGCTAAGCAAAGCTAAGCCCATAACTGATAACTGTGAGACGTACACATCTACACCATCTGGTGTATCCGCTTCCTAATCATCTTTATTTTTTTAATTCTAGCAGCACGGTGGCTCAGTGTAAAGCAGTGTGTGGAGTGTGTATGTTATCCCTGTGTCTGTTACCTGACTATATGTGTAAGTCCTCAGTAAGTCTCACCCTCTATGCTCTACAACCCTAAAGTGTGAGCTTTTACTTTTTTCAATAATCAACAAGAGCTTAGTTCAATTATCTCCAGATTATTATCATCATGTATCATCTTTACAGAGAGAACAGCCATGTATCTCAGATGTGGGCTCCTAAAGCTGCAAATACAGGTAATGAATCTTTATTAATTTGCCAAGCCTCTTTTACAGCAGTAAACTGTACGTCCATGGGCACAAACATATCCCCAAAGGAAAGAAAAGGTTATTTGTTTTCCACCGTCCGCTGTGTTTGCATAAAGTTTAAGTGATCATAGACTGTATACAGTTTGTTTGTGGAATACTGTTTTGGAGCCTTGAGTTTTGCATTTTGGCCATCGCCATATTGTTTTTTATGGAACCAGAAGTGACACAAGAGGGTGGAGCAAAGTACAACTGAACGTTGAATAAGGGCAACCAAAATGTTCCAATTAACTTTCATGAACTGAAAACACAACGAGACAAAATCCCAGAGGACACCCAAACAACACCATGGCAGCAGCAACCTGTCAATCATAAGGTAGCCAAGCCCTAAATCAAACCCTGCTCTAGGTTTGCTCAAAATAACCATAATTTACTAAATGAACATCATCCTGTATTGAAGAAGACTTGAAACTGTTGCTTGAGACCATACATTTATTAGGAAAATGTTTACTGAGCTAATATATAAGTGAGAAGTAGGGTCATTTTCTCATAGACTTCTATGCAATCCCAATTCTTTTTGTAACCAGTGGAGTCGCCCCCTGTTGGTTATTAGAGAGAATGCAAGATTAAGGCACTTCTGCATTGGCTTCACTTTTCAGACCCGGAGGTTGCTGCTTGGTGATTAAATATTATAAACGCACCAGTTTCTCTTTAAATGTCTTTCAGAGACATTCAAAGACAAACCTTGTTTTGCAGCTTTCACACGCTTTTGCCAACATTACAGAATGTAAGCAGCATCAAAATGTATTTTAATGGAGGCGTTAAAACGCAAACGTTTAGTGTGGCGACGCCTCATGAGGTGATGAGTTTACACAGACAGCACTTTAACATGTTCTTACAGCTATAGCATGTCGTAAACTGTTGGTTATAAGAACATGGACATAGAAGTGAAATAAATAGGAGCTACAAAAGGATCGAAAACTGATCATAGTGGGTTTTTCTTTTTAAATATCACCCTCTCACTTGTCCAAACAGGAGAGTGGGCTATATATTTTCTTTTTGCTCAGAGGAGAGATGTCTGAATGTTTGACAGCACATCGGAGGGTATTTTTTCTGCTTTAACTTTGATTTCCGCTGTACATTGCAAAGTTGTGAGCAGTGAACCAGTACATCGACTCTTGAACCTTGTCACTTACGAACACATTTATTTTCTCCCCTCACTTCTTTGGGTCTCAAGTCCAACAAATATACTTGTAGTGTGGTCAATTTCAGCAAGTTTATTTGGCTACAATTTTGCTGGTATTGTTGGATGTTTCATCTTTAGGCCTACCTATTTTTTCTGATTCTGATCACAACGACAGAAAGTCATGCGGACAAGATGTACAAAAAGCACGTCTTTTATCCCTCAAATCCCTCTTGTTGTTTACTCATTATTTGATATGAGTAGACTCAGCCCAGATAGAATCAATTATGAGGATTTGTTTGCTCTGTTTACTTTGTTCGTGGAGAACAGACAAATTATAAAAAGGGTCAGTGTTAGTGTAAAGACTGAGCCTGTATAAATCCAGAGGTTATGAAAACCCTCACACACAGAAACAAGCAAACAGATGACTGATATTCTGACGTCTGGCAGTAATTCTGACACATCTCACACACTTTGACGACACACTAGCTTGTGCAACACAGTCAACACAATCACCTCCTGATCCGCAAAAGGCCAAGTGTTGACTTTGACAAAGGCCAAATCACTCCTCACACTCTTCCAATTCCCCTCTTTTCTGTCTTCCCCTTTTCACCTTGTATTACCTATTAGTTTTTCTTTTCTTTTCCTTTGAACATTTCTATGAGTCCGTTTGCGAATATGCAAATTCCAGAGGATGTATTGGAAGGCTGCAACTAACGATTGTCAGTTAATTTCAGATTATTTTCTCAATCTTCTGAATCAATTAATCGTTCAGTTTATAATGTGTCAGACAATCGTCCATCTCAGTTCCTGAGAGTCCAAAGTCACGTCCCAAAACCCAAAGATATTCAATTTATAAGGATATAACAGAAAAAAGCAGGAAATCTTCCTATTTTAGAGGCTGAAAAGAGCAATTTGTTTTGACATTTTTGCTTGAAAAAATTACTTCCATTTTTCAAATCATCAAAACTGTTGCTAATAGTTGAAGCTTTAGTGTCATAAAAAGGTATGTTAAAAATGGCGACATATGTAAGATGCAAAAAAACAAGTTTTGTTTACAACTTACTGTGGTAAATGCACAGCGTTGTATTTGGGCTTTTCCAGTAGAAGGAATCTGGTGGCGAGACAAGATGAAAACATGTGTTGGCATCAAAGTCTCCAGGGGATAAATGTCCAGTGTACCTGAAGCTCTCACTCTGCCCGGCTTTTACCAGCCCGCGTTTCTGTCCAGGCAACAGGATGCTTCCAGGATAAAATCTTTTCTCTCTGTCTGTCTCTCCTGGGCTGTTTCTCTGTGGCGCCACAGGGGAACAGTGAGACCAAGAGTGAGCCTCGGAGAGCAAATTATGTACATTTAAATGAACCGTTTCCTTGAGTCTGCTCAGCTCAGCGCTTGAAAAGAGTTCAGACGGAACGGAGCTGGAACAGGAGAGGTTGAGAGGACGTGTGTGTGTGTGAGTAGAGAGAGAGAGAGAGAGAGAGAGAGAAAGAGAGAGAGCGAGAGAGAGAGCGAGACTGTATCAGGGATACATACGGTGCAGCCCTGAGTAGGAGTGTAAAACTTGAGTGGACCCCAGGCCCTCGCTTAGCCTTAATAGCTTTCCTGTCCACCTCCTCCTGCTGCATTAGAGTTACATTTCCACTCTGGGGGGACGTTCCTTCTTTTATATATTTATTTATTCTATTTTCTATCCCTGCCCAAATGCACTGGCTTCATCCACACAGTCACTTCACAGAGGTGGTGCTGCAAGGCTCACTTCAAAAGTCCCCTAAACGCTCCTGCAGGGGTTTGGCAGCAATGGCAAGGCGAGGAAAGTTTCAGCAACCATCAGTCCTTGTCTCTCCATCTGTCTCTCTGTCTGTCTCTGTCTCTCTGTCTCTGTCTGTCTCTCTCTCTGTCTGTTTGTCTGTCTATGTCTCTCTCTCTGTCTGTCTCTCTCTGTCTGTCTCTGTCTCTCTCTGTATGTCTGTCTATCTGTCACACACACACGCACGCACGCACGCACTCACGCGCATGCACGCACGCACACACACACACACACACACACACACACACACACCTGTGGCTTTGTTTCACATTCAGACAATGCATCATGGAGCCTCTGTTTGTCAGGCTGTTCCATTATTTACCTCCTCCCCTTCCCCGTCCACCTAGGCCTTCGGATGCCATTTATCATCCCAGGGAAACCTTGCGTCCGCTAGAACTTGAAAACCTGATGAATAAGTAAACTAGTTCCTCCACACTGCCACACACTTCCTGTCCTTTTCACAGGAACAAAGACAAAGTGTCGGGATGCAATGCTGCAGTCACAGCCCTGAGTGGTCTCAACACAAACCAGACTGTGCAGGCTTCTCTCCCCATAAAAATATATTCCCCAACCTCGAAAAGCCTTTCTTTGATTCTCAAAGCCTTTTAACCGCTTTCAGAATTTTTCTACAAGTCATTAAAGTCATTAAGCTACACAATAAGAAGAACTCAGAAATGGTGGTAAATCGGTCCGTTGAGAGATTACACCGCCTCTTGCCTTATCCGCTGACCTTATACTTTCTGCCCTATAGCTTAGTCTACAAGTACAACCCACCGTCAGCTTCAGCTCCAGCTTTCTCCAGCAAGCTTCCATACAGTCCGCTGTTTGCCAGCCTGCCAGCCAGTGCTGTCTAAGCATTCCTGTCTATCCAATGAGCTGGAGTCAGCCAAATATCTGATCTGCTGTTAGTTATTCAATTACTTCACCCAGCTGGCCTCCATGCCCTGGGGCTGCTGGTGGGGGGTAACAGGGAAGATCTGTGTACTGTCCTGTGTGGAGCTGCCTGCTCCCTGCAGTAGCACGCTAATTCCCCACATTAACAGTTAGCTCCTATTTAGACAATTAGAAAAACAAGAATTAGTTGTCATGTCATTTCCCTAACTGCCGCCAACCTGTTCCTTTTTCTTTTGGTCTCGTGGTGTCTTGTGACGAATGTGTGAGTAAATCCCTGCGAGTGCCTGTGTGTGTTTGAAGTAATTGATATTGTGAAAGTATTCCCATGTGGTCTGTAAGCTCCCAACAAGTTTTAGGCACACTAATACCAACAAGGCTCTAAGCCGCAGGCATACCCTGGGTGAAATATTTGCTATGTCTGCCAGGAGACAAATCTATTCTCTGCTTTCAGTAAAATACTGTCTATGCAGCAATATCTTATTTGTAGGCTGAGACCAGAGTCTCACAGGGACCAATTGAAGCTAGCTCTTTCCATTCCTGTGCTTTGTGTGCTAATTACAAGGGTCAGAAAGACTGATGGCTTAACGGGGAAGGTTATAAGACGAGGTTATCACTGACCGACTCCCTCTCTTCTCTCCCTTATTCCCCAAACTTTTCCTTTTTTTGTCTTTGTTTCCGGCTTTTCTGCTTCTCCACGGGGTGCGTAGTAGAGTAGTGGTGAGTAGACCACCGCTATAAATATCGAATCCATGAGCTGCCATAAATGATAATGGCTGACATGAGTGAATTTCCATATCCTCTGGATGCGATGCCAATCTTTGTGCTCCAGGTAGCACCATTGGATGTGTACATGGAGGTCGTGTGAAGGATCTGCCTGCTCTCCCTTCTGTCCCTTCAGGGGGTTCTTTCCCACCATCTCTCTCTCTGTTAATTTCATGCTCTCTCTCTCTTTCTCTATATGTTGACACGAGTAAAGCCGCCTCTTGTGCTGCTCCTCTATGTCAGTAGTAAAGGGCCGAGCATAGCGGGGATAACATGCATGGCATGAAGCGTCGTCTCCTCTCACGTGGCAGCTCATTTAACGGGCCGCACATTAACTGGAGAAATAAACTTCATCCAGCATGTCACAAATTCAAGTCAGCCATCACATTGCAGCTTCCTATAATTTTTAACCTTCTTTTAACCTTGTCACGTGTATATGAGAGGAGGTTAGAGAGGAGATGTTTTTTTCCCATCTTCACACTCCTGACTTCACAGATGTTTCTGCCTCTGCTGTCTAAACGCATTTCACAGTTCGTCTTTGAGAAATCAACTGTGTGTCAGCAAACACGGCGCAGCGCAATATAAAGTCTATCCCATCAATTACATTGTAGGAATCTTTGAGCTGAGATATGCAGATTGCTTCCACCAGGACCTGAATGGAACGTTTACCCTACACACATAGAGTAATAACACTATGTATTTTCACTCACCCATGCAGCATAAATGTGACTCAATATTCATCATTTCAAAGAGCACATATTAAACCATTAATGCAACGCACGCCCTCGCCCGCCCTCCGAATAACCTAATTAGTCTTCAAATGAGATGTCGGCTGGTGTCTCATATTGTCTCATTTCACAAAAATCAGGGGGAATCCACAGAGACGAGGCAGATAGCGCAGCTGTCTTAAGAAGTGCTTAACTAGACCTCAGCACCATGACGATCCACGAGGGATCCTTCACAATCACACACACACAGAGAACACACATACTGATGAACATGCATTCCTCATGAACAAATGTAATGTAAGCAATGTAAGCACATGCCCCCGGCACACATGACAGCATACACGGCACTCGCCCCAGGCCCTGAATGCACAGGCTGTGTGAGTGGGGGAGTTTCCCAGTCTCCGCAGGAGAGCCAGCACCCTCAGGTGATAATTAGCGCTGCAGTTCAGTGACCTTACAGAGGCTCGACCATGAGAAGGAAGAGTCCCACATATTGTTTCCCACATACAATCTAAGGAGAGATAGATTTACACAACATGTGGAGTTTATGGTTTGTTGTTGATAACAGTGGACAACAGAGAAACAGAGTGAGGAGGACGAGCCTCAGACGTGAAACAGCATTTCATATCGATATAAAGTCAAACCTCTCAACAGACTGCTTGGCTGTGGGGGACGAGTTCTCCCAGAATTTAGTACCGTTTGACTCCGATTGCAAGTGTTTCAAAGCTTTGTTTTCACTTAGATTGCACAGCAGTCACTTTTTTAAAAGGACAGGATTATTGGTGCTACAGCTGTTATTATCAATCGATCTTAATTATGTTTTCATTAATAGATTAATTGTTCAGTCTGTATACTGGGTAAAAAAGCCTATCACAGATTTCCCAGAGCCCAAAGTGATGTTACTAATTACTTGATTTGTCCAAACCAAACGTCCAAAACTAACAGAAAAGCAGAAAATCCTCACATTTGAGAAGCTGAACCAGTTAATATTTGTCCTTTTTTCCGAATAAACGACAATTACAAAAGTTAGAGTTCTCAAAATTGTCTTATTTTCTGTCTTTTCTCACAAATCGACTATTAATTTCAGTGCTGAAGAGAATCAAACATATACATATAGTAACCTGCTTTTTGTTTATCTGTAGCTTTTCTGTAAAGTAAGAATGTGATGCTACATGCAATAATTAACATCTGTCAGAATGGATACAAAACTTAGAATTGAGAACCTGCAAGACCTTTCAATACACTTACGTATATATATATATATATTTACATAATGCACTCATTAAATGACAAATATGCAGTGTATTTACTTATTGTCTACAGTCAATGATCTACTTAATAAATCAGTGATGTTGTTCATTTAGAAATCCTGCTGGATGTTGGAGCATCAGACACCTTCACTATCACTCCCAATCGCCAGCAGCAATTGCCCCGAGTCCCTCAGGGACACCTCCACCCACCTCCACCCACCTTTCCACCACAGAGCTTCGGCTGTTGTGACAGCCCTGCTACCATGGGGCATCTATTTCGGCACAGACCTTGATCTTGGGTGACTTCACACTGAACCTCCAGTCCCTGATCAGATGTGAACACAAACCCTGGCTGGATCAGCTGCGGGATCTCGAGTAAGTGGAGAGTGGGGTTGAGGAGTGGGAGTGGGCCTCTAATGGGCAGAGCTTTGGGTTGGGGACAGCTTGAGATCAACCGCACAGGTCCTCTGACCAAACGTCGTGATAAAATGCAAGAATAGTCCACCTGCTGCCTGACAAGCAGGACTTCAGCTTATGAAAATGACTCAATAATGACCAGGATGGAGTTTAATATTAACAACAGTTACCAATTCAACCCTAATTTACCCTCTCAAACACCGCTCTCCTTCTCTCAGTGAGTCGCCCTTGTCTTACATGCACACGCACACGCACACGCACACGCACACACACACACACACACACACACACACACACACACACAGGCGATCAAACTCTAGTGTTATTGCAGATGTCCCACCCTCCACAGGCGGATAATTACAGTGTTAGTGATGGGGTG
>CALSBV010010309.1:3196270-3212929 GCA_943590825.1 Bovichtus diacanthus
GGGTGGGACAAACTGGGGGAGAGGAGGGGTATGGGAGCAGCACAATGATTCATCACCACAGTGCTCAACACACACCCCTCCTCGGCAACATGCCTGCTCCAACCCCCCGCCGGCAGTTTGGCAGCGTGCCCGAGAGTGACAAGGTGACACTGGCTCTTTTTTCTTATGTGCTGCAGCTCCACGCTACTCCAATCAAGCCGCCACAACAACACGCCAGCCGCTGACTGGCAGGAGGAGAGGCAAACCAGAGCTGCGATCGGACATAAATCATTCGCTGGTTGACAACTGCCGCCAAATGTTGATTGCTTTCTGGTTATCTTCAAACCCCTTGTTTCATTGTGATAGTGGCAACATATGTTGAGCGTAAAAGAGAAATGTGCAGATGAAAGTCAGTGTGTTCACAGGCTTGGTGGCTCAAATGAATAAATCTGTATCTATAGGGCAATGCAACATACTGTAATTTAAGTTTTGTGCATAATAAGCACGTATTGCAGTGTGCTTTAGTGAAATATCATTGTCACACTACTTTTACCAGAGAGGAATGAATGCATAAGGAATGAAAACACAATCCATCAAAAAAAGAAAAAAGAAAAAAAAGAAAAGTGGGCTGTTTAATGCCCATTGTGTCTGAAATGGGATAAGTAATCGAGAGCAAACTGCGCTACCATTCATTACCGCAGCGCTTTCAGAGCTGTTCCAAATAGTTCAACAATGACCATCATAGACAATTTCAATTTATGTTTGCCTATTCAACAATCAAAACCAAAGTACAGCTCCACTGAAAAGAGAGCTGGCCCCTTTTTCCATTTCCTATAATTCAAACTGCAAACACATGGGACAGCTGGGTATTCATTAACACTACTATATGTGGACGTGTTAGCTTCTGGGCTCCACAGTCTGTAATTTAAAAGGGAGGAACAATTTTTTTGACAAAAATCATTCACCAGGGAGGAAAAAATACGTATTGTCTTATTTCCTAAATGTTAACTAATACATGATTTAACCGGCAGTCTTTTATTGTCTTCCAAAAATACATACCCAAGGTGACACTGTGGGAACAATAACAACAACATAAGCACAATGTGTTCTAAATGCAAGGGTTCCTAATACGACATTCAACGTGACGCCCTAATGATTCTCTCTAATGTGTCTCTGAATGCAGCTATTGACGACAGCACTGTCACTTTACCATGAATTGTTTCAGGGTTGACCTAGTACTGAACTTAGCTTATCCATTTGTCCTCTTGACAGCTGCATCTCTTACTATGTGCATCACGATAATGGTCAAACAACTGAGACCCCATCTCATATAAAAAATGATTGCTTACGCTCATTTTCAAAGCTAGACATGGCAGAATTATTCACTTGAATTAGCAGCGCTGCTGTTGAGTCGTGCATGTTCGAGACCCACACACTGCAGCGCTAACACGGCACTAAATATTTGACTAACCTCGACGAAGGGCAGAGGTTGTACTGTAAAATCGTTAATACCCAAACCAGTGTTGGAAATGCACTGCACAGTTTTTTATTCTCTCTCTCAGGGGTTAAAACACTCACAGCAAATGATGAGAAGCACTTCACAATATAGTTGCTCAAGTGACACTGACATCGTGTACCAACCTCAGGTAATACAGCAACAAGTGTGTGGATGTTGGTACATTAAGAGGAAATACAAACATATAGTGGTAAGTGGTAAAGTCTGCTACCAGTGTACTTATTCTAACCAAAACCATGATCTTCCCCTGAACTTAACCAAGTCCTTGTTGTGCCTAAACCTAACACAACCTTCATAAAATCCATTTATTTTTCAACAGTGGTTTGTAACAGTTTTGGAAGGCTGTGTTGCTTTAGTACACGGACATTGACATATTTTTAACATTCTTTTGGAGAGCAACCCTGTCTCCTACAAAATAATGTCCCCGTACACCTACCGTAATTTCCGGACTATTCAGCGCATCTGAATGTAAGCCGCACCTACTGTATTTTTAAAAAATATGTATTTTGTACATAAATAAGCCGCACATGTCTATAAGCCGCAGGTGCCTACCGGTACATTGAAACAAATTAACTTTACACAGGCTTTAACGAAACACGGCTTGGAACAAAAATAAATAGGCTTTTAAACGCCTTCAACTTGAAAGCTGCATCATATGCCTTTCTCCGTGTCTGATGATGAGGGTGACAACATGACCGTAATCAGAATCATGACCATTCATAATGTCCGCTGTTTAAAATGTCCGCTGTTTAAAATGTCCGCTGTTCATAATGTCCGCTGTTCATAATGTCCACTGCTGAAGACATTCCAAGAACTAATAATGCAATTGAAGGTTGGCATAATGTTTTTAGAGGTTTATTTGGTACACTGAATGAAACACCGAGAAATTTCGTAAAAAAGTTAATTACCGTAATGAATGGGAAGTTTGAGCGCGCTCGATTTACGTCACATTATGTGACGGTGCTCAGTTTTTTGGCGACATGAAGCTTGTGAAAGCGGGAAAAATCCATAAATTAGCCGCGTCATTGTATAAACCGCGAGGTTCAAAGTGTGGGAAAAAAGTAGCGGCTTATAGTCCGGAAATTACGGTAAACTGCATTCTCTCTTACGTGTCAAGGGAAATTGAAACAAACCAAAACAAAACTATTTGGTTAGGTTTATTAAAACATGATTTGGCTTCAAATTAAGTACGTTTGTTACATTATTTAAGTTCCAAAAGTAATTAAATAAGTGAACGTGGGCGTGCTGGTAAAGTACCTTTGAATCCGACCCACGGCCCTTTGCTGCTCGACGTCCCCTCTCTCTCCTCCTTTCCCGTCTATCTGTCCTGACTGTCCAATACAAGGCCAAAATGATTATTAAAATAATTCAATGTCGACTTTTGTTCTCACAGCGAACACGAACAGCGGTCTCCTGGATGAAAGTCCTGTTTTTGTAGCTTCACCTGCTGCCCTTTGTATTATGCCACGTTCTTACTGTATGCTGCTGACAGTAAGTGGATTTAAAGCAGCACTTTTAAATCTAGTGTTTACCAGAGAAATGCTCATAAGTTTCTTGGAAATAAGTCGATCAGCATGAAAAAAAATGTAAATACTAAAACAAAAAAAACCACTAATCGACTTAAGAAATCTCAGACGACTAAGACCAAAAACACTGATTGGTCGACTTATTGACTAAGACGGGGCAGCCCTACTGTCTTTCTTGTTAAACAAATGTGTGTCTATGTCTGTGTGTGTGTGTGTGTGTGTGTGTGTGTGTGTGTGTGTGCATTTTCCCAACATATTTGTTAAAACAAGAGAAGTCCAGTACTTCTGGTGCTAAGTCACTTTCTCGGTTTAATAAAAAACTAATATCAAAATCGATCAGAGAACACTGTATGTGCCTTGGGGTTTCAAACGCTGCAGTCTATCAATAACTTCTCAAATGTCACAGAGCAAGATATCCCATGATAAAATCACCAACCCCGAGCCTGAGCGTCTATAACTAGCTTTGGTCGCAGCTGGAGCCTTTGCAAAAAGCTCACACGAGAAGTGACGCTTTGATCTGTTTGTCAGTGCACCATTTCTATAAACTGTATGTATGTGAGCCAAAAAGCAAAGCACATCCATGCACACAGGCTTCTGCTATTGAATCAGTACAGGGGCAATACAGAATGCATTATGTTGATGATGAATGAATAAGAACCGAAAGAAGAAGAAGTCTCCCTGTATATATACATATCGTCATGATGTGAAATAGGGAAAAAACACAATAAGTTGAATTCCATGTTATGTATTTAAAGCGTTCATACAGTATTATTCTTTAACAGAACATGTCTCCTCACATCACAAAGTCCCTTGAGCACAACTGGTAATAAAATGAAGGTGTTACTCTGTAGGCTCCTCCATTCCATTGCAAACCTTACAGAGGTTTAGTTTTCAGGCTGTCAGCGGTATACAGCCTTTTAGGAACTGAGAAAAAAAGCTTCACACATCTCAAACAATAACAGTGCGGAAAAATACTTTAAATGTACAGTAGAAGCGGGAGAAAAACTCCTTCTGCCTCTGTTGAAAACTTCTAACAAATACAGAAGAGTAAGACATTTCCTTATATCAACCAGATTCTCAAGGACAGTGTGTATTTGTCTGTGTGTGTGTGTGTGTGTGTGTGTGTGTGTGTGCAAGTATGCTGTGTGTATGCGAGTGTGTGTGCATTCCTTCAGAATTCAAACGGAGCAAACTACTTCATTCTCACCCTGGGATTTATAATAACAAAGGGTCAAAGCCTTCCGAAGCTATCAGATACTGCAGCTCTTCCACCGTAAATGGACGCTGCGGTAATGCAGGACAGATTGATTTCTACGTATCGAAGGCAAACAGTGTTACCTTGTGGGAGGCATTGTTTTTCCTCAGGCTGATGTTGATTAAAAAGTGTAGAAAGAGACAGGATCAATTTGCATCTGACAACCCGGAGGTAAGCAGAAAATGATAATGAAGGATTTAATTGAACCCCCGTGCACGGGAGAGGAAACAGATAAGGACTCTGGGAAACAATGCTGTATAGAGCGGAGTGCTGAAATGTAAGTGGAGAGCATAATTTTTTTTATAATTAATACACTTGGGCTATGTGCACTTTTATGGCGCGTTTCCAATGCATGGTACGGCATGGTAGGTTTACTACCTGGTACCTCTCTTAGTTCCACCTCGAGGCGCTAAGCGAGCTGAGCGATACTAAATGGTGACGCTAAAACACTGCGGAACACTGGTTGGTGAGAGAGAACCGACACTAGTGTGTCACGGGACTTCCTGCACACAGCCAGAGTTATTAAACAGCAAACTACCGTCTACAGTGATAACATTCTGTTTTTGTTCGCCCTCAAACCAGATTTCAAACAAATTGCACCTCGTAAAACTCTACTCCTTACAATTGACAAAGTGCAGACGTGTCCCTCTGTTTGGAAGAAAGGATTCAGCGAGTCTCCGTTTACGCCGAAGTTTCAAGTCGAGTAGAGCCATACCATGCAGTGGAAATGCGGCTTTATTGTCTAAATGGCACGACAACCCCTTCTGAGTGGGCAATATAATATAGCTTCCTAAATAACACACACACACACACAGACGCACAAATAGAAATCCAAATCTGTGCAAACAGTGGGAGGTGTTGTAACAGTTTGCCAACAGGAGACATTCACGCTTTGGTGCATCTGGAAGGGTGCTAGCTAACGCCCATGACTTCCTATCCCACATGAGAATAGTGGATGACTTTGTTCATCATTAGCCATTCACACAAACTGCCAGCTCCGCGTGTGAGCCAGTGTTTCTCCCTCTCCCACTGAGATCGCCTCCCTCTCGTGTCTAGACTCACACCTTTATTCTATCTCCTATCAAACCCACACATCATGACACAGTATGTGACCACATGAGATGTCATCTGCCGATACACCTCTGTTGTCACAGGCAGCAGGTGCTGATTACTAAGGATGTCACCCATTGTGCCCTGTGATATCACACAAAGGTCTGTGATCGTGTCGAGTGCAGAAAGTCACATTGTGTACGCAATCCTACTGCGTGAGGAAAAGTTCTGCCACAGAGACGCCTAATTGTAGAGCCTGTAAATCAGGTAATAATGTGAGCTAATTGTTTGCCTTCATGTCTGTCTGAACCGTAAGTGATATATAGAAAAGTTCCTTTAAACTCCTGACATATTAAAACCAAAAGGTTAGTGTGCCACACCAAAAAGTAAGTGCTGGAGGCTTGAAGGTGTAGAGACGACTTGCAGGACCTGCAGCCGCAGCCTGGTCTCCATAACAATTAAGCTCCAATACATTCTGCATTCTCAATTACATTTCCAGGGAAACGTATTTCATCCCGGATTACATTTGTTTTCGATGTTTTACAAATATTTTTCAGAGTCTAATCATAGTCTGCAGAGGTCCACGTCGGGAGGAGGACGAGGTGGAGCCGTTTGTCAATGTTTTATTATATTTACATCCGTAACTTAAATGACGTAACATACTCATTTTTTAAGCCAAAGCATGATCTTTTACTTAACCTAACCAAGTAGTTGTGTTGCCGAGACATAATTAAGTATTTTTGTTTCAATTTACATTAACGTGTTTAAAACGGCGTTTGTAATCGGGAGAGTACGATATAATCTTGAAACGTGCAGTTTAGTTGCATGGGAACATCGTTTTGTAGAAAACAGGGTCGGCAGCAGCTACGACAGGTGTTGTTTCAGCTTTACTTTTACTTCCTGCTGTGACATCTTTAAAAGCCCAAAACCTAAAAAAGGTACAGTACACACACGACTAAAATGCACTCAAAGCCCTTTGTTGTGCATTTTCTGGATAATCATGGTGATTGACAAATCTAAGTCAGAAAAGAAAAAGAAAAGTGTAGAGAAGACAGACGTGCTGGAGGACGAGCACAAGCTCTTTGTAAATGAAGATAATGGATCCATATTGGTGCTCATTGGGGCTTGAATTAAAAGTAGGATAAAACAAAAGTGGATAAGTATCTTTACCAGCAAATGAATGTACTAATCATTTAAAAGCATTAGAAATGCAGCGTCTTGTTATGTATTCTTGGATCTTCTTTTTGAATCTTAAGCATTTATTTCTGTTTCTCTATAATGTTTCATGACATAATGACATAAACGGACACCTCTTCGTAGACTGATTAAAGTACGAGTACCATAATCGATGACTGTGTAATGGAATCGTGGTCAACTCATCGCAGATGCTGCAACTTAATCTTTGTCCACGCTGAAAAGAATACAACATATGTCTTGCAGAGAATACGATGCAAACGCATTTTATTCAGGGGGGAACTGGGATTTCATTGGCCTGATTATTTGCTAGTCTAACATGCATGTGCAAGAAAAAATGCTAAGTCATGCTAAGTCTAAAAACTGTCAACTAAACAATATAGACACACTGCGACCTCCAGGAGCTATGAAACAGCGTGTACAATAAGTATGTGCTGTAATAAATGCCGATATAATGGCAAAAAGAAAAGAGCAAAGATGACTGTGCTTTGATGTGAAGCTTTTGGGTGTGACAAAACTTTGAAAGTGAGAAAGTTGTGTGACACCAGCAGGGGTGTTCTCAGCACTATTGCACCTACAGCAGCGAGTCGCCAGCGCAGTCGACTGTGGCAGGAAGCACAGAACTCTGCAGAGTTGTCTGATCCATGGCATCGGCTGCTGTCACAGAAGAAGAGTGGGCGGCGGCTGTCCCTTTATAAAGGTCAGCACCCTAAAGGGTCGGAGAGGCTCATTGAGACTGTCTGAGCATGTACCTGAGTGGCTGTAAGCCAATAGAGCCCTTTGAGAGGGAGACACTTGTGTGCAAAAAAAAAAGAACATAGAGCTTATTATCGGTAGATATTAGGTAATAGATATTATTATAAATTGTATACATTTTAATGCTTTTTTCTCCATTTAAACTCTCCTACCATCGTGTTCTGTACAGTCGATGATTTGGAGCCCGTCATGCGAGTCTAAATCACTGATGTACGAAGTTCTAATCGGCGACGACGTGTAAACATTACCTTCTGTTTTGCAGCTCAAACCGACCTGCGCGTGTTCTCAGGTGTGGACAAGACTACTGTGGACATCACTACATATACTTATATAGCCAGACTTGGCCAAACATTATTAGAAAAGCCTCAGCAGCTGACGCCGTGCGGCTGATGCGTCTGTCCAGGCATCCAAGTGACGTTTAGACACAGAAAAGTCACGACTTGTCATTATAATCGTTATTATAAATGTATCTATAAGGAAGACGGTGTTTTTTTTCTTTGATTTTGACTATGAGAAGTGAACTGGATATATTTTTATCCATATCTCTCCCGATTGACGTAATGTAATTAAGAACCTAAAATTCAAACAACTATATCTCTATCATGTGTGGAGCCTCTTGTCAGCCGTTTCTTTGAACACTTTTCCACCTCTTTGATCACATGCTATTATACACTTAACTTGAGGAAAACCAGAGAGCAATTACATAATGAAGAGTACAGATGATGATGAGGGGATTTCCGCGTGTTAGAGTCTGCACTGTGTGCCCATTTCTGCGGTTAAATCTTGGCTTAAGTGCTGGAGCTCAAATCCCCAAACACAGAAGCCTCCACACCCTGACAACCACACAATTCTTACATTTTTATTAAGTCTTCTCTTCAAGTGGTAGAGCTGTAGATATTGAGGTTTATCGCCGTTGTTTATGAGAGGAGAATGTATGTAGCATGGCCCCGTCAGTCGAGCAGAGAGAAAACAAGACAGAAATAGAGGGCCAAGAGTGAGGGCCCGTTTTCATTTTAATCAGTCAGCTTGTTGGTTCAGTTGGCTCCGAGCACTCTACAAACAAAACCAAATGGCAGCTCCTGGCACTGGCTGAGGCACAGAGACTTTGGGCAGAAAGATGAGAGAAGACACACACACAGACAGAGTTTGGGAAATCAAGGTTTCATTAAGCTGGCCAAACACAGTAAAACTCGGAGGTAATCAGGCGCTCCAATGAAGGACTGCTGAAGAAAGAAGACTGGATGATTCTCTTCTTTGAGCCCCACTGAGTCTGTAACAATGGCTGAACGCACAGCAGGACTTTGAGGAATAGACGGAGCAGACAGGGAGAAACGTGTTTTATCCCCCTAAATAAAAAACCTTAGATAAGGCAGGTTCCTCACTGTCTATTTGAATTGGTCCATATGGTCAATAACGGGGGCGTCACGGAACTATGAATGACATGTTTATAGTCATAATGAAGATGAATGGAATCCTTCAAAACTACTCATGTCTGATAACCTCCAGCATTGATAACAGCTTCATTATCCCTCGTCCTCCTCTTCCTTTAAACATAGCCACAGGTTCTTCTTTACATGTGTAAGTGCCCGAACTGGAGCCTGATGAAGTTCATTGTGTAGACCGCCCACGGGGAAGTCTGTGTCAATCACAGCACTGTGATCTACAGAGCGGGTGTGGGGGTCATGGAACTCGGCGGTTCGACTACATGTTAAACAATTAGGGAAAAATCTTCCTTTGCACCCGAGCTTAATTGGGAAAACGTCAAGCTCCCCAGCTGAGAGCAGCCTGACATATTACCCAGATTACTGTCTCACTTGAAGTCTTTCCCATTACCTAAGGCATGTCTCCCCGTCCCTTTCCCCCTTCTCTCACCCTCCTTCTCTATCTTTCGCTGCTTTCAACTATCTTGCTCCTCCACTCGGAGATCAGGCTTTGCTTCTCTTGTATATATCCAAGAAGCAAAGATAGCAAACTGAAGAAATGTATCCACGTTATTCCTGAGCCTGTGATACTTTGCATGAATTATCGATGGATGGGAAATGATTTGGGAACACAGCCTATGACGCATTTTGGGAAATACGTTCATTAGCTTTCTCACGGACAGTTAGATGTCATGTCTAATGTCTGTACCAGTGGGAAACCTCCACTTCTGAAAAGTGAAGCCAATGCAGAAGTGCCATAAACTCTCTAATATCCAGCAGTGGTCAAAGTCAATGAGAAAATGACGCCACTTCTCACATGATTTATTACCTCAGTAAACATTTTCCTGACGAGTTTAGGGTCTGAATCGCTAGTTTAAAGTCTTTTTCAATACAGCATGAAGTCCATTTTGTAAATTATGGCCCCATTTAGATGAAAATAGACTATAATTCATGCACGCTTTAGGGCGGGGCTACCGTGAGATTGACAAGCTATCACGGCCTCCGGTCTGGGATCTCTTCGAGTTTTCCTCTTACAGCTTTAACCCTTTCACCATGTGTTTTGTTTGGCTAAAAAAATTTTTTTCAGCATTCGGTTGTACTTTGCTCCACCCTCTCGTGAAACGACGTTAAAAACCAAGGTGGCAACCGCTAAAACAGCAAACTCGAGGCTTCAAATCCGTAGTCCACGACCAATGAGTGACGCCATGGTGACTTCTTATATACAGTCATTGGTCTGTACGCTTAATATGAAACTACTGCCAGCAGCCTGACAAGTTAGTCTAGCACAAAGACTGGAAACAGGAGGAACAAAATCCACCAACTAGAATCTTTGTGAAGCAAATAGACAGAAAAGCTGCAGCTATATACGTTAGCTAAGTTATTCTGCAATCCTGTTGTGAGTGCAAAACAACACAAAAGTGTGCTTTTAGCACGACATATTGAAATGACTTTCAATAGGCAACTATTTACAAATGTATAATTATGGGATTTCTTCAATCCAATACATGATGACAGACATACTACGGCAATAATTCAAACTGCTTCATGATAATTCGATTCTCAAGCTCATTTCATCATTTTTGCAAGACAACAAACAAGCCGAGTACTGTAACAGCCGTGGGTTTATTTACATTATCCGCTATTCTATCAAAAGTCTGATCTCGCCCTAATCACACAGTGCCACTATCAGAAGCGATGTCCCGCCATGATAAACATGTTTAGACTTTGAACTCTTTGATAAGCAACACTGCAGTCTCTGAAGTCTGATAGCCATTTATGTAACAGTGTAACATACAAAGATTTGCAACGGACAGCTGCATACAATCTCTGCCGATCAAGATGAGGCACAAACGCAGATACTCCTCTTCCGATTAGATGGGATTGTTTCCATGCTATTATGTATCCTGCCAGCTCTTTTCACCAAACTCTCTGAATACTTTTGATACTGCCTCTATAAACTAATAATTGCCATGTCCTGGGTATGCACACTGACAAATAAATGGTTCAAGGTTTTAATTTTTATTTTCAAAGGCTTGAATACCGGGGACACAATCAAAACAAGAGTTGAAGATCTTACTAAGTACTGATGTAAGTAGGCTACTTTCAAACAAGGCCACATAGAGAGGTTTAAAGGACCTTGAGTCTCTTGGTTAAAATGAACTTTTCATTCTATTGGTAACTATATATATATATATATATATACACACACACACACACACACACACACACACACACAATGAACATTGTTTTGATCCTCTTTTTTATTTTTCCTTTTCTGTCGCATCCAATTTTGAGCACAATATAGACTACCATTTAATAAAACTTCCTTAGGCTACAACTGCACTCACTCAGTACACTCTCAACTGTCTAAAGCAACTTTTTACTGACTTGACACTTTGAAGGGGGGCGAGTTGATAAAGGATAGGAAAGGCTAGAGGCTGAGGCACAGAGAGACAGTTGACGGACACTTCTTAACCCCTCGGGGACTCGCTGCATTTGTCTACTTCAGCCTGTTGTACAAGTCATTGCTTTTTAATCTTGAAGTCAGACCTCACGTGGTTTCCCTCAATCACATCAGGAACATCAACCTAATGTTTTCACACATGGACACATTGGTCACGATGAACTCGGGGCCACAAAACATCTGAAACATCATCAAAAAGACAATTTTAGGGCAACGAAGGGGATCCAGAAGCATATAAGGTCATAAATACACATAGACATAGTGCTTTGTTATATTTTGAAAATGTATCTCCGATTATGACCTCGTGCTGTAATGTGGGCCAGATCCTAACTTGGCTCTCATTTGTAAGTCATAAAGTCAAAACTAAATCTCCTCCTCTACAAATCCTGAACACCATGAATAAAAAATGAACCCACAGGAATAGAAAGAGGTGGACAGGGCCTGAACAGATGCGCACAGTTGCACAATGATAATTTCTCTGGACAAACTAGCAGAGGGAAGAAACTATTTTGTCCGTGCTGTGCAGCTTTCGGGGACAGTCAAAGACTTTCTCCAATAATTAGAAATCAGTGCAATAGTGCATTGGCTTTGGCAAACACGGAACACAAGACATCTCTGATCCTCTGCTACTGCATCAGGTTTTTACAAAAACCTGAAATAAATACATTTATTACATTTGTTATTTCAAGATTTTTTTATTTTATTTTATTTTTTTGCATTACAGGACAAAAAAACCTAATATGAGCGTTGATAAATGTGAGTACAGTAGGTTTCAATTTGTCATCAATAGCATCCAAAGTTTAATGTATGAAAAAAAAATGTCATCTTCCTTATTGAGCAGCTGAAAGGTTAAAATGTGGATTTTTCCTTTAACGTAAATCAAATGTCCATTTCCCTTTTATATCCAGTTGTAATGGTGCTGCAGCGAAGCTAAAAAAACAAAAAAAAACAAAAAGCAAAGACTGAAGCGCTAAATTTCTCATTTAGCTCAAACAAGGAATTAGCAGGGAGCTAAGTTGTCCCAAGGTGTTTAAGCATTTCTAGGCCAAGAACAGCATGGCCTTTGCACTGTCAATTAGCAAACATTTCATAACTCAGCCCGAAAAATCCAACAGTGCTAGACCACTTAATGTCGGCCCAGTCGGCTCATTGCACACATCCTCACAAAATGTGCCCTATAATACCCACAAGTATGTATTCATCAAGTCTTAAAGGAGCAGTTTGCATTGTCTACAAATTCATTTAATTGAGTGGCAGATACATTTCTTAAATACTGACATTTGTGGCCTCTTAACTCCCTTAGCATAGAGAGTACTTAGAGCAGATGGACGACAAGCTCTGAATAAATGTCAAAGTCTGGACATTTTCTTGGCATTACCCACTGACCCATAGAGAAGCCCCTCTCCCAAACATGTCCCTGTAATGCAGCGTTCAGCCTTTCACAGAAGCTGCCTTTGGAGAGTGGGACAGTTAACATGCTGGAATGAACATCACATTCCTTTTAGGGAACTAAAAACTGCCAATGGTGCCATAAAGTCCTGTCATTTTTTAATGACTATCTGAACCTATTTCCAAGTATTGGCTTCACAGGGAATAAATGAAGAGTAAACCGAGCCCAGTGTTGGAAAGAGTTAAACAGGGAGCTCAAATCCCTTTTCTGCAAAGTTTCTTCATGCATCAGTGTGACTGACTTTGGCTAATGAGTTTAGCGAAGGTTTAAAACGTGTATCCTCCTCCAACAGAAAAGGGCGGGACCGGGCCTAGCATCTGTACAATCTGCCTGGAGATCCAAGCTTCACCTTATGGTATCGTTTATGTAAGTTCACCAATTAAGAAGTTCCCTCGTAAGACACAGAGAAAGCCTGCACATTTCTCCTACGCCTTATCTTCTTGTTGTTAGAGTGGCAGATTGGCACAGTTACTAGATGCAGCATGTTTGTAAGTTGGCTTAATTAATATGTGGAAACGGCTGTGGCGGGTAAGGACGGATTTACACAAGCACACGTTCCTCCTCAGCCAATAACCCCACTTTGCTTTGACAGCCGGCCAAGAACAAACACATTATGGTTTGTAGTCTATGTAAAATAATTTTTTCCTTGTGAATATCAGAGGATCGACAGTATGTGCTCCGAGATGTCCATGTAACTATAGGGTACTGCTGGGTATCGCCACTGGTTTCTAGATTCGATTCCAATTCACAAGGTCCCAATTTGATTCAATTTCCGATTCAATATCGATTCGATTATGGATATTTCAGTTGCAATACCAATATTGCTTGGATATGAAGGAGATTATCAGAGAACTAATGCTGTACATTTTACCCTCTAACCTGGTACAAATGATAAAAAATAATTACGTTTACATTAAGAATTGAGCCCAAAGTGCTTACATTTGTGTACTAATTTGTCCAGGTGGAAGTGCCTTGGACCCCCCGTCTTACGCCCCCGTCAAACGAGAGTAGAAGAAGAAAAACAACTCGTAAAATGCTACACCACGCGCAAGCTTTGATTCTCACCAGCTGTGTGAAAACGGGAGAGGGCGACCCACGCACGTCCTTACTGCAGCGGCCGGGCTCAAACATGCATGTCACCCCCCCCCCCCCCTTTCTCCCATACGGCTGTTCTATCAATTAAAAAGGCAAAAAGTTATCTTTATAAAAGAGATGCAATCCATATATTTGTTTACATATAACATTGTTGGTATAAGAGGAGCGTAATGTGTGCGTAGAGGGTGTGTGGATGAGCGGCAGGGAGAGAGGCAGTGATGCGCCCAGAGCAAATCAGCTGTTAGCAAAGCTGAGAGGAAAGTAGCAGTAAAAGTGTCTTGTGTTAATAAATGTACAGTGTGTCGCACGCACACACACACACACACACACACACACACACACAGGCGCACACAGCTCCTGGCATGTTTAGATTCAACTGATGTTTGCAAGTCTGGTTAAAGGTTTGCATATCCACGGGAAAAGGGATAATATCGCTCTCTCGATTTTATGAATCAATATCAGATTATTTAAATGAAGATCGATTTGAATAGCAAAATCTATTTTTTAAACGCGGCTCTATGTAACTGACCCGGCTTTGAGGGCGGTTATAAACTACCAGGCTTCCCTCGCAGTGATAATATATCGCAAAGTTTTACCATGTGAAACATTTCCAAATGAAAAAAAAGTTTTTTCAAGAAAGACATGACTGCTGTATTACCGTTTACCAGGAGGGGAAACGTTAAGCTAATTTTTAGCTCAATCTCCAAGGCAACAAAAAACAGCAGTAAAGCAGTGTTTTTCGTGGCTACGGCCACAGACAAAAAGAGCAACAGAATAGTAATGGGAAATAACTGTGTGTGCAATGTTCACTAATCCATCATCAGGCAGCGGGGACTAAAATCTATTACTGTAGGTTGCTCTTGAACAGCGAGGATGAATTTCATCACAGCGACTGAGCAGGATAATGTGGGTAGAGTAGAGCAACCAATAATCAAAGTGAAGTCAACACTGCAGACTAGAGACTGACATTGTTGTAAATATAGCCAATGTGTAGGTGGTCAAAACTGCCTGAAAATGAATAACAAGCATAGACATGACCCAGGAGAATCAGAGAAACAGCATGAGGCTGCAGCAGCATGAAACATGGTACTGTAACGGCTCACGGGTCTTCTGACACGGACTGTACTGTAGGGGCGTGTAAGAACAACACTCTTGTCTATGAAGTGTCTCCAGAAAAGAAGGAAAAACAGGAAACAAAGCTGATAACAAACACAGAACTTTGTTGGTGGGATCCCCTTGCGGGCAATGGCATCACTCAACCATTTAATTGGATGGGACTGACATTTGCAGAGCAGGGTGTCGTAGCATATGTGTCAGCGCAGAGACTCAACTTGCTGCCGTACACATGCATCACGCTCCACTGACTCAGGAGGGGCTGGGGTTTTTTTTGTTTTTTTCCCTTGGGAAAGAAAATTCGCAGTCACACTCGGAAGAGGCAAACGCATATTTCAGTTAATGGGCGACTTGTGGAGACATCGAGGAGCGGCTCCGATGAAAATCAATGAGCTCGATCAATAGCCTACACATTTCCATTCGCCATCGTTTGTAGACATTCTTGACTATCAACTTCACACAAATGTCACAAGGCTCATTAATCAACTTAAATGGATATTTAAGTGCCCTTGACTTTATCTGCTGCATCATTCTGTAATTAGAATCCTTGTATCCAAGACGAGAGGGAGAAAATGGCAAATGCTTACGATCCGCGCCTCACTTATTCTAATCAAACAGACCGGCTACCATAAAATACTGAGCGATTTAAGATGACATTTTGCTCCATTATTTAAAAAGGTACTACAGACCTTCCCTATATTCAACGTTCAACCAGGAGAAACAAAAATGACACTTCACATACATAAAGAAAAAGCCTCGACAGAAGCAAGAAATACAGCGAAGAAGGAATGTGTTCAAATGTTAAGAAAACACTATTAGCTGTTGCATACCAACAGCATGATCTTTAGCCAGGAACGCTCATTATGTCTTGATTTGGTGTTAAGTTCTACAGTAGCTCTGTTTGTCAAAAGATTACCACGAGACAAAAATGTATTCTTGATGTACGACTTCCTGTCAAAAAGTGTAAACAGATCATTAAATGAAGACAAGAATGCAATCCAACACTTTTAAAAACACATGCAGTATACAGTTATGGCACAACATAAGACAGACATATTTTCCTGCACTGGGCTTTGTATAAAGACCTTTTAAATATAAGAGATAAAATTAAATAAAGCTATAAAAAGGATATTATTTTCAATTTAAAATGTAGCCTCGTGGCGTTACGAACTCCATGTTTCCATCTCAAGAGAATCAGCATTAACCAGAGGATTAGATTTAAATAACATCATCAATAATCATGGAAGCAGCCGGTCGACTTAAATAAAGGTAATAACTCCCTCATGACTACTGCGATTCTAATCTCCACTAGAGGAAAGAATGAAAATAAATAGAGATAAACTGAAGGAGAGAGGGAGGCAGCACGACAGAGACACAGAGCGCAACAATCAGAGAGACAAGCTGTGAAATAGTGTTAAATACGTAATGACATCTATGTGTAGTCCGTGAATATAAGATGACCCTGCGTTTTCATGTGTAACTTACTGAGAGAAAACATGTTGGGGCCTGTGAGATACGGCACATAGATGTGTGATGCAAGAGGAACGTTAATGCCTACGTTAACGTTAATGGCTGTGCATTTAATAGAATTATAATTTCAGTTACAATTTTGGCTTCCGCTTGAGATAAAACCATTATTGTGCTGCATTCCATTTGGCAATGATGCTCTCGTTGTGTCTCGTGTTATATTTCCAGCGCATCCCTTCCCTTCACAGCGGTGTGCTTTCACTCAGTGGTTCAGCTACAGACTCCGTCCCTCCCGGGGCTGCAACCCTGCTCCTGGGGCTGCAACCCTGCTCCTGGGGCTGCAACCCTGCTCCTGGGGCTGCAACCCTGCTCC
>CALSBV010010309.1:3212939-3261883 GCA_943590825.1 Bovichtus diacanthus
CTGCTCCTGGGGCTGCAACCCTGCTCCTGGGGCTGCAACCCTGCTCCCGGGGCGCGACCCTGCTCCCGGGGGGTGACCCTGCTCCCGGGGCTGCAACCCTGCTCCTGGGGCGCAACCCTGCTCCCGGGGGGCGGCTGTCCCCCGGGGGCGGCTGTCCTCAGTGTGCGGTCTGCAGATGTCGGCAACACAGCTGACCCACCTTGAAAGACAATTTACCGTGCTTTGTGGGTGTGACCTTTTCTGCCGCGTCATTACCATTCATACAGTATATACTGTATATACAAACAGTGTGTTTATGATTCAATTGTTTCCAAGAGCACAAAGTTCTTCAGAGACTTTTAATGTTGCCCTCAAAGTGCACCAGATTGATGCGTTTCAGTTAAAAATTTACAACATTTTCTTTCTAAATCCATGATGTTTCCAAAGTCGTGTTAAATAATCTTGATATCAATATTGTCCAAAAATAATCGGGATTATTGTTTTTGCCATAGTCGAGAAGCCCTACCTCTCTCTCTCCCCTCAAGCTTCTAATCACAAACAGGAAGTGTAATCTTTCAGAAAACTCGACTGACAGATGTGTGTTTGGACAAGTTGCCAATGTTGGTGTCTCAGTCTGTCCACTACTACGCAGATATTCATGGTTTCCAGTGGATGAATCCCAGTAACGTTGGTGATTGCCTGACTCTTCTTCTATGGTTCTCAGTTCTGGCTTTGAGTGAAATAAATCCACAACTATTGGCTACTATTGAATGCCACACATGTATGTTCCCTTCAAGATAAATTGTAATGACTTTGGTTATCACATCACTTTCCATATTGACCTCATGTGTTTCAGCAACAAGAAAGTTTTTTTTTTTTTACTTCCTGTCTACAGCAGAAGTGGGAATGTGTCGCACTGTGACGCATCATCTCGCTGATAAAGTAGCATCAGGGCTCTCGAAAACAGCTTGTGACAAAGATGTCAACTTTTCAGAGAACGTCTTTGTTTAAACTGGATGACACATTTTGTGACGTCATCACAAGTGGTTTTGAAAGGATTTTATGAGCCTATCCGGTTGAAGAATCATCTCATGGTCATGCAGGACTGTAATCCTGTAGCCAATATACAAACATATTCATCACTTAAACTGGAGGCACATTGTTTTCATTCACGGCAACTGTAATAAGAAATATGTAGGTTTGGATGTCTTTTTGAGGGTGTATGTGTGTGTTTGTATTTGCTTGACTGTCTCAGGCAACGTGATTACAAAAAGTCTGCACGCCAGCTGTAACCGACGTCGCTTCATGCCTGGATCTAATAAAGCCAAGCTCATAGGCTCAGTGTGTTTCCTCTAGCATGCAGTGTACCAGGGTGTGTATAATACCTTCTGTACAAGCACCAAATGCTTCTTCTTTACTCCCTGATCCCACGTCACCTCAACTCAACTCAGAAAAGTTAGCCTTGTGAGAGTTTCTTCACACCACAATGAGACGAGCGGGGCGGCCAAAACACAAGTACGCTCACTTCCCCTGCACCACCCAGAACGGTAACAAGTATTTAAAAAATACAGAGGACATGCAATGTTGTTTCAAAGCCTTCTCCAGACTGAGAAACTATTGCTACATGTTGTTAGCCTATAAGTAGTCAATTTAAAGATATGTCTCACAGGGTGTCTGCAGTGTATAACACATTAAATTGAAGACTTTTAAATAAAACATAGAAGACAATTTATCAGTAGGGAATATTAGGCTAATAATTATTTATTAAGTCAATTATTTTATTTACATTTAAACAACTTAAATTCCGAAAGTTACGTTTTTTTCTAAAATTGACACTTGACATTTTTTTGTCAACGAGCTTTGATCCTAAGCTCAGGTCTGATCAAAAATTAAAACTGCACAAAAAGAAAAAATTTAGAAACGGTTTCCTGCATGCAAACATCCAACGAGTCTCAGTTGTAGTTTATAGATTTATAATGTCGCCGGACAGCTCGCAACCACGTACGAAGAAAAGGTAGAACTTTGCTACCATCTATGGTATTCAATATTCAACCTATTCACCTTTGTGAATGACAGTGTTTTTAATATCTTAAAGGGCCGTAGAATGTAAACTCTCAAATGCTTAAATTCCCCTAAATATGGAGCATATGACCTTGTATCCTGTAGATATAAGGATTCAAATCCTCAACATACTTTCTCAAAAAATAATCGTTCTTCCTTTCATCATACAGGCATGTACCTGCCTTTCATCCTTCACTTCATTGCTCCTCCTCCCCTGCACTCCTCATGCAGGCCAAACATACAGTAGAAGCAGGTGGAGATGATCAGATGAGGGATGACAGACAGCCTGGCCCCTCCAAGCAACCAGTCCTTGTACGTAATGAAGCCTAACCTGCAGTGCCGCTGAACAGGGTACAATGTTAAAGCGGACATATCAGGCTCATTCTCAGGTTCATACTTGTATTTTGACTTTCTACTAGTACATGCTTACGTGCTTTAATGTTCAAAAAACACATTCTTTTTTCTCATACTGTCCGTCTGAATATACCTGCAGTCACCCCCCGTCTGAAATGTTCTGTTTTAGCGCCTGTCTCTTTAAGAAAACTGTGGCGCACCTTTGCAGAGGTAGTTCTCGAGCCGTTGTTGGAGATACTCAGATTGCGGGCAGGATATTCTAATGAGCCTGCGTGCGACATGGGAAGGGGAGCCAAATCTGAAGGGCTTGTTGAATCCCATGTTTTCTGATCTAGGCAGCCGACTAAAAAACAGACTGGGTTGTCTTATTTCAGAGTTTGTGGGTTGGTCGGCACTCCAGTGCATATGCACACTATTTACTATAAACAAGACAATCACTGTACAGAAAAACCTATTCTTCCCTCAGTAGGGACAGAGACACCCAAAGGGAATACAGGAAAAGTTAATGAATAGCAGGCTTATTGTCACTAAACAGGCCAAGTGGAAGATACGGGAGTTCCATGATTTATAAATAAAGATGTGTACTTTCTCACTTTCTAAATGGAGAGCCAGAGGAAGGCTGGGGGAAAAGAATGAAGGCGAGAGGGAGGGAGAGTGCTACAAACGTTTATCCCTACGTAAACATGGAGTTTCACTCAGCTCACACATGTGGAATTGCCTCTCTGGTCAGTCAGGCGCACTGATGGAGATAAACCAGAGTGACATCCCTGCTACATTTGCGCTAGCTCAACATTCTCCTCCATCTTTTTTTCTCTGTCTCCTTCCTCTCAAGGGCACTTCGCCACTGTGAATAGAGACATCACTATTGTTCTACCTATTCCTGCCGCGCGCTTTCTCTCTCTCTCTCTCTCTCTCTCTCTCTCTCTCTTTCTCTCTCACCTCCTCCCTCACCCCGTATCTTGTTGTCTCTCCACTGTTTATCAATGCAACACCTCTAATAAGATTCATCAGCCTAGCCAGCGCTCTCCCGCCCGCTCACACCCACTTCATTTACACAGAGAGTGAGAACCAAAGACGGCGAGTAATTTCGGATAAAAAAGAAGATGGATGTGCTTTGGTGTGAACAACGTCTTGAAGAGCCCCTTCAGACAGTAGATGGAGAGGAGAGGACCTCTGTGTGAAGGGCTTGTTAGAGCCTTTTGCTAACTCTATCTTCATTTAGCAAACATTACCTTAAAGAACATTGGTGTTCCCTCTTCAGACACGGGTACAGTTTAGCTACAAAAGGCTTTACTTCTACAGAATACGCATTTACCACCACCAAGTATTAACAGCGCAGAACAGATGAAACACTTCGAGGGTGAGACATTAGCATTTTACCCATCAGAAAACAATTATTGTGAGACAACAACACTGTTTTTGTGATAAAAAGACACAAGGAGAAAGGGAAGTGTTGGAAATGTTTCTCACAAATACGATCGGGACTCAACAGAAGTAAAGACGTGATTCAGAAGCTCCTCACTTTTTCTTTAAGAACGTGTACACGTGTGAAAGATGCACACGCAATATGTCGTACACCTTACACGAGTATTCTTATGCAAATAATACATTAAAACCATTTCCACCTATGCCATATCATCATTAACATATATATATTTTTTTTTTCCCCCTCCCCTCATCATTTATTTATTTTCTTCTCCATTTTCATTTACTAAGGCCAGTTGTGATGTCTATTGGGTTGCCACCAGGGGCATGTGGGCTAATTGTTGTGTATTCGCTAGTGTATGTTGTTAACAAAATAGGAATGTGTAGATATAGCCCCTGATCCTGGCCAGATCGAACAGTATTAAATTAGGATATTTGTGTTTTCAACAACATGAAACCCTGACTCTTGATTTTTAATGTCATTCCAACATGATTAGGGCTTACATACAGCTGGACGACGATATCAAACAACACTTGTCTCCTCTCTATTGATGAGAAGACAGGAGGGTTCCAGCCAAAACGGCTTGGGATTGGGAAAAAAAATGACATGCCATGATGGCTCAGTGTCACCCTTGTGTGACTATTTTTAACACAGAATGGAGAAACATTGAAGACATCTCCTCCTACTGCCATCAGCATTTAAAAAAGATTGCCACTGTGGCAACTAATCTCTCTTATATCAGTCAGTGTGAACACATCAGTGCACACTGATAAACATGCAGTGACAGCAATCAAGAAAGGTCTGAATATCTGCACTACTTCTCCTTTAGAAAACAATATCCCTTTGTTCCACAGCCTGCCATGTCCTTATATATACTGTATATAAAAGCGTGGGCTCATCTGGCCTCAATCATTATAAAACAGGAATTCCCTGGTCTCCAAGCCCGCAGACGATTTACACAGCAATAAGCCATTGTTGGGTCCAACTTCAGAGGCTATCAGAGACTAATGGCATCATGACTAGACAAGAGGGAGAACCTCGCAGTAGCTCACCCATAAGTCCAGGGTCAGAGGCTTCTCAACATTTGAGCTGAAAGCACCGACTAAAAAGGAGCCGCGTTACACAGCTGACATCAATACCTGGCTTCTTCTGCTTCACAAGGGTCTTCTTCAATGTATGCATGCGTCTAATCGGCTGTGCCATGTACATACACTCCTGGAATAACGGTCATCATAAATAGAGGGACTACAGTTGTTGCTGCTGGTATGCCATGATGGGTCGTGAAAAGTGAATCCCCCACAAGGCCGTGTGACATGGACAATTGCTGAAGGGCTGTCCCCAACAATCACATCTTCCTGCAAAACGGCCGAGCTAGGGAACTGAAAAAACACAAAGGGCAACAGCCTAAAAATAATTAGCAAGCCTGTGGAGATTCCCCACTGAAAATAGTGATCACGAATGATCACCATCAAGGCTTCAGATAAAACAGAAATGTGTTTTGTAAAGGATACAATCACCACACTCATCCACTTCTGATTTGTTTTTAGCATGTTACCTCGCACAGTGTCCGTTCTCCAATCAAGCAATGTCTTGAAAAAACACTGTTGTTAAGTCTCTCAAAACACCGAATACTTTGGAAAGTAGTCAAAAATTGCATCTATTGCATCTGCTTCCTGTGGGCCACGCTATCCTCGTTCCTCTCACACTATCTTCAACACCCCCCCCAACACACACATACTGTATATCCCCCTCTATAACCTACCCTCCTGTGTTTGCCCGTGGACACTTATCATCGATGCACACAACATCTTTTCCTGCATCTCCATCGATCCCCTTATTGAAACAAGCCTCATTTGCAGTCTCCTGCTTGACATTTTTTCCTCCCCTGTCTCTTTCTTTTCCAAACTCTGACAGGCTGTGCAGATTTTGGCAGTTTGCTGTTCTCCCCTAATCCTTCGCCAGACTTTCCTCCTTCACAAATATACAAGGATTTCAGAGAAAATGCAGCCAGACGTCAGATGGCCACAAAGACATCCCGGCTTGTGATATACATTTCTTTTTAAATAGCATGAACATTTTTTAAAAAATGCTTCACTTACGGTTACTGAGGTGATACTTAAAATGATGATGAACAACATGGTGACCCGATATAAAAAATAAATAATGGAAAGAAACAAGTAAGAATGACCAAAAATCGTTTTTGAAAATGTCCCTATATTTAATATTAATAGACATTTGTCAGCCAGTATTTCTGTGACCATAAAGTGCAGTGGTAATGCAGTGGTTCCCAACATGGGGGTCAGGACTCTAACAAGGGGCCACAAAACAATTCTTAAGGGTGACGCGATGATTAACAGGATAGGAATGTAACAGTAAACGTTCAGTCAGAGCTACTGTACAGCTTCTCAAGTACCGAGCAGAGTTCAGAGTTGTGTTCACCAGCAGCTGAATATTGTGCGGTGGAGGTTAGCCCCGAAGTTAGCAACAAGTCTGCCTCTCCTGCAGGCTAAATGAGGTTATTTCAGACGCAGCATTCTGTTACACAAGTGTTAATAATAATAATAATAATGTCACTCCATTCCCTAAAACATCCCGCTGACAAAATGAAATTACAGAGTACATTTTGATAGTTGCAACAGATGTACAGAAATATTTTTGCTTCCTAACTAAGAAAATAAATATGAAATAATTACGAAGTCATAATCTGTCATCAATGAATGAGAGCTACACTGTGAGGACATAGAAATGTGTGCACAAGTGTATTTAATAAGACTTTGTTATTTCATTGTTAAAGAAAATGTGATAATTAATCGTGATATTGATTTTAGGTGCTATTGCTATTTTACTGACTGGAATATGTTGTGATAATACACTACGACATATTTGATCAAATTTATTCTGGTCTAATTTACTTGATAAATAATTTATGATGCAAATATATATTTAAAATATACATTTGCATCATAAATTCTTCATCAAATTGTTTGAACTTTTTTCATGTCATTTTTTTTTTTCAGTTTAATTATATTTAAAGTTGAAGAAAATCCACTGTCAAAAACACAAAGTTCTCTTTAAAAAGTCAAATTAAATGCATGATATTTCTAAAGTTAATGAGTAATAGTATTAAATAATCGTGATCTCAATATTGACCAAAAATAATCGTGTTCATGATTTTTTTTTTTTGCCATAATCGAGCAGCCCCAGCGTCAAGTGTCAAGTTGTTCAGATGAATAATTCTCGGGAAAGATGCAAACAGTAACACCAGAGGCAAAGCACTTAAACAGTTCTGAACAGGCATGTTCTGAATGTGCACTGCACGAGTGCTTTTAACTCCCCACCAACTCATGAGGGAAATATCTGACTCTTCAGCTGCTAAATGCTCCACTATGTTCACCAGTTAGTCGTTAACTGTGTCAGTCTGCTGTTTGGTGCTGAGCAGGTCGTGTGCAGTTAGTTGTGGAGAACTCCAGAGGCAGGTAACAACTGTCTGTGGGATCATCACTACGAGCGAACTCGTTTACTTTAAAAGCAGTGACGTGATCCTGAACATTGACTAGCTTCTTTAAAGACATGGTTGCAGGAGGATGAAACATATTGGATATTGTGAATGAGCAGAAGAAAAAGGTAGATGGAATGTTTAACGAGTAGGGACGCGGAATAAATTCAAAGGTGAAAAAAATATATATGTTTTTAATGTTAAACTACAGCGCCATGGATTTCCTAAAAGAAGGGGCACTGGAGAAAGCACTAATCTGAAGCCGACACACATTGTCTAACATCCATAAATCCTACTGTCAAGTCAACCACAATACTTCCTCCGAGGATAAAAGTTTTCGGTTTTTTTTCAACTCCACAGTTGATATCCCATACTCAGACTTACAACAGCAATGTCCTCCCTTTTCCCCTTCCTCCTTGCCTTCACTCTAATCCAGAAAATGCATATTCAGCCACGGGAAAAAAAGGGGCAGAAGAAGAGAGGCGAAGAGAGCGGGCGCGAAAGTTTGTGTGAGAGAGACTAAGTAAGAAAAAGAGCAGGTCCTGCTTCTCAAGCCCTCCAGAGATCAATTGTACAAACTTCTCCATGAGCGCTCTCCCCTGCCCCTGTACACTCTGAACTAACCAAATCAATGACCAGGCATGTGTGTGTGTATGTGTGTGTTATTTAGACAGGAAAGGGAGCAGGGGAGGACAACTCCAAGTGTGGAAGAGAAGGAGAGAGAGAAAGTGGAGAGAGAAAAAAAAAAAAAGAAGCGGCAGTAAACGATAAGAAATTCCTCAGATCAGATATTCTTAAATGTCACCGAGCTGAAGTGTCTCTCGGTGGTGCTGTGTGGAATATAAAGGAATCGTGGCAGCGGGGACGGCTCTCGTTGCATTCAGCTGTGGTTCACACGAGGGGTTGCTCCTAAACATGCCACAAAAAAAATATATATATATATATTTCCCATCACATGTCCTCTATTTTCAATGATTACGTCCCAGTTAAGAAAACGTTTTTATTTGCTAAACCAAACCCATACACTGGAAACATTAACGTCGCCAAGTTCCTGCACGGAGCCTCAAACAGCATTAACATTTAAACACATCTATCAAGTTCCTCTCGCCACTGTATTGTTACTGTAACATTGTCTATGTCCTCCCACCCACTTATAACACTATCATCTTTAGTGATTTATGTCTTATAATTTAATAATGATGATGGCTCTATTTATTTCTGCTGTGCCTCTCTCTCTCTCTCATGTCAGGTTTGTGGATCCCTTAATCATTTCTTTCTCTTTATTTCCAATAAACACTTCAATGCATATGTTTTGTTGTTTTTCCACTCTTTGATTAAACACAGCTCGAAAAAGAACATGAGAGATGCATATTGCATACTACATACATATTACATACTTCTTTGTGACTTTACAAGTTTTTAGGCGAAGAAAGCAGACGATGGAGCATGGAGTGTCTCCTTTATTAAGGCCCCTCACGCTGGGTCTTAGTGGGAGATTTTGGCTTCACGCCTTCCTGCCACGGTTTCAGTAAATCGGCTTTCTGTGGCCATGACAGTCATTAGCCTTGCCCCTGGCAGTAATCCTCTAGTTTCTGTCTCTAATGGAAGCAGGAAGGGTTAGTAGCATTCACTCCGTTACTGCTTCTGCTGCTGGGCCCCATAGGGAACCTACAGGCTGTCGAAAGCCAAAGCCTGATGCACCTCCAGCTACACGGTACGAACAAACACAGAAAAGCACCACAGGCCTCACTCAAACTTGACATAAGTTGTTGTTAACACAAGTTCTGGACAAAGGTACCAATGGACGGTGGTGGAAAGTAGATTTACTCAAGAACTGTACATTTATTTGACAGACGTAGTTACTATTACTACGTGTTCGTAGCTCTTCAAATGGTTTCATGTAAATATCTGCTTGAGATAAGTGAAAATTATTCACTATTTCACAAAAAAGCAAAGATTAGAGAGTCTGAAAAAATGATATACATTTGTGCAGATCTTTTCTCTGCCATTAATCGTCCTGTATAAAGTTTATCTGGAGACTCTTGGGAGAGGCCTGAGCTTAGGTTGGAAACCAATTATCAAAACTACTTAACTGGATCTCAAGTACATTAACTTGCTCCACCTCAACCGGCTACCACAGTAAAATGCAACCGAGACATTGTTGCATCAGTATTGAAAATGAAACAATCAGCCACAGGAGATATTTTAAGATCATTTTGCTGATAATACAAGTAGAAATTTTATTATTATTATTATTTTTATTTAATTATACTTCAAATACAGTATTTATACATTGCTGTACTGGTACTTTTACTTCACGTGCTCCACGTCCCAAATGTGTCCGAGATGTATATGATGAATGGCAATTGTTCATGTTGATTACCATAGTTAGACATCTTCTAAAATCCACAGAAAAAAGTGACAAATGTGGAGCACCACTATGTGACGAATGGCAACCAGGCCCAACAATTCATAATTTTTACAGTGTAAGCAGTGAAGGGACAAAAACTGAGAAAAATTACTGATGCAAGAAACTGCTGATGCTGCCCATGCTGTAGCATTAGAGGCACAACTTTTAAAATCAAAAACTAGTTTGACCTCAAGTTATAACATAGGATATGTTAGGAACTCAAAACAGGCTAAGTGTTGTTTACAGATGGATCATCATCAGAGTCAGACACTGATTTCATATCCATCAGACCTAAGGCTGTATGTACTGATGGTGTTGAATTGTAGCACATGACAGGAGCTTTCTTGTTTGCGGTGTCCAACAAGTCCACCAGCTATATCCATAAAACCTACAGTACACAAGTGGGTCAGCGCTGTCATCAGCCATCTGATCAGACCATCGTCTCTCTTGTATAGATAGATAGAGATATAACCTGCCAGCTGGGGGAGCCTGGTTACTCTAAAGACCCTGAAAATATATTTTCTCTATCAGCTTCTTACTATTCCCAAGTAATATATTAAAGTAACTTCATGAGTAAGTTCAACAGTTTAGGTTATTTCACATTAGAGACTTTGGGATGTGTGTCTCTTCTCACCGATTTTAGCGGGCAAGTGATGTCACACTTCCTTGGACCAATCAGAAATGAGCAACATTTGAACGTGATGACCGTTGGTGGGTTGTTTGGTGATTGTCAATCAAATCTGATCAAACCACACCTGCACACTTTTCTGTAGGTTCATTTGATTATTATTATTATTATTATTATTATTATAAAAATATCAATTATAGCTGCTTTAATGTCATTGAGAAATACCTAAGATTTGACGCCATGTTTTCGGGGGCTTTTAACTTCCATTCAGTCAGTGGAAAAATTATCAATGTGCTTTCCATCTCCAGGTTTATTCTCATCAAGGTGCATGATGCGATGCTGTTCTACAGCAGTACCTTCTGGCATCTGCCTGCCCAGCAGGGATCTACTGTGTGTTGAGGACGTATGAATTGGTGCCACAGAAGGAATGCATGTTTATAATAAGTTTCTCAAAGAGGCGAAGACTCAAGAGTGCATTTTGATGTACAGGTGTACGGTCTTATGTGGTCTTTGACTCTGTTTGATTTGTGTCTGTTCCAAGGCAGAATATGGGAATTTGATATACTACGGTGCCACCTTCATAATACCATCCACCACGTTTGGGAATGTGTGGTTGACGGATGGCTGTGATATGCAGCCCACTCACACATATCTCTCTGGACTGTCCAGGAAGCGGAGAGCAGACAGCACCAGCACATTCTGCAGAGATCCTGGCAGATTTGAGTGGACGGTAAAGCACATCATGAGCGGTTCTTCACTGGGATTCTCAGCCCTAAAACACGAATGTCCGGACCCAAACTACGAACATCTATAAAACCAAGACTTTTGAACGTGGAAAGGAAGACAACACAGTTTTCACACTTCTTATTGGCTATTGGCCAACAGCACACAAAACACATCTGATATGTTTTTCACACAATTGGCAAATAATGCCAGGAAGCGGTGGAAGTGTTTGTGAGTCTATTCTTTAATCTTGAACGTACCTACAACAGCTTTATAATATTTCTTAGCAAAAACACAGCATTTATGCCTTGCCAACTGCTTTGGACATTTCCCTGTGAGACACGTTCAGCACACAGAGCACATGTTCCTGTTTTATCCCCAATTTGATGAGTGATTAGACAAAGCCATTAACTGTCAAGATGCTCGTCCTGCCCTTTAAGCAACCAAAGGAGGGGAGTGAACCTTTATGGAGACAAACAGATTGTGACTGTGCACACTCCCCATCCCCATGCTAAGAGTCTGTGGTCCTTTCATTAATTCATTTATTTGTTCATTCATTTCTTTGTTTGGTGCGCTGTGTTTTTTTTTTTTTGGCTCATTTGTTCTTTTGTTTGTTAATTCATTTGTTCCCCGTTTGTTTATTGTTGATCCATCTGTTTATCTGTCACACGTTCTGAAACAACACTGATCGCATTTGAATGAAACTTGAAGAAATGAGTGTGAGGCGTCAAAGCTTCGTGTCTTAGTCATAGTACCCCATCCGCCCCCCAATCGCAGCCGGCTAGAAATACAAGTAGAAATAAGCGAAGATTGTTATTATTCATTGGCTCAGTTGGAAAGTATCATTTATTGACAGTGACGCATCTCCTGTTGAAATTTCAATGTCAAAATGTTTGTCTGTCCTTCCTGGTCTGTGGTATGAAATTGATTCTTTCTTACCCTCTGTTTTGTATCCCCCATTTTATCTTTTCCTTCTTCACCGTCATATCAGAATGGGGATTCTGGAGTGGGGTCACTGTCATTCCTCACTGTCACATACACTCTCTATTCTTCGCCTCTCTTTGTTGCTCTTCTCTTAATGTTTCCATTTCCTTGCGTAGGCTCTATAAGAGATAAGTCTCTGAGGTTTGTAAGGAACCATTTGTTGTATCTGCTGAATGCCACCGACCTGACATTATTGAACACTCTCCTGGTGAGAACAGGACATAAAGAGCTCCAGGCAACAGCACATGTGAACACAGAGACATACTCAGGGAAACTTGCGAGAAAAGGAGCTTAAGAGAGGTGAACAGGGCAAGGACAAAGTGTGGCTGTACCAAGCATAAGAGATGAAAGTAGGATTCTTAGATAAAAGGACGAGCACATTATAGGAGCCACAAAAGCTCACCTCTCACCCTGTTGGCTTTGACAGACCAACTCCGAGCCACTGCTGACTACTCATAATCAATCACATCTCAGCCCAGGCCCACAATTAATCAATCAATTAAAAACCCACACAAAGCTACAGTAGTGTAATCAATCAATCCAGCCTCTGTGGAGGGCTGTTATTGAGAGCGAGGCATCAGATCTATAGGAGCCGGTCCCCAGATGCTACTGGCCTTGGTCACACGGCGGAGTGTGCGAGGAAGGAAATAGAGAGGGAAAAGAGGTGAGTCTAAATGCTCGGGTGTGATCCACTACAGGGTAGAGAAGAGGCTCTCAACACTCCCATGATACACCACCAGTGCCTGAATATTCATGCTGAGGAATCGGGTACCATGGAGGCGCTCAGTTATTCATTATGCTTCTGCAAAAAGAAACACACCATGGTCCCATTGCGATGGAATATTAATAGATCCCATTAATAAAATATCCCCCTCCCCATTTTAAGTCTTGTCTTCAACTTTCTTGGCCATTGCACACACTGAGGCCTGGGACATTTGGGATACAACCATGAAAGTAAGCCAGACAATTGTCATTTGGCATATTTGAAAACCATTTTTTTATTTTTTAAATACTCTGCATCCTTACCATCTGGTCTAAAGTGAAAGTAAGTGTCCTGTTCCTCCTTTGGCTGAAGCCCTTCTTTGAGAAAATTGAAAAATAGTGTGGGAGGGGATGGCAAGAACAGTTCTATAGCTGTATACTCAGAGGGGATGAATGTTTAATTTAGAGCAGCCTGAAAGTATGCTGACATTTCGCCATTGTTAGGAGAGATGAATACATGGGACACTGTCTGCCGGAGAAATGGAAATGTGCATCGCTGTTAAAAATTCAACCCCCCCCCCTCCCCCCTCCCCCCCCCATACATGTAGATGTAGGCTCAGAATACAGTAGGCGGTGTCTGCCACTGTAAGTCTCCTTTGATTCAGTCAGTGGATGTTGTTGTAATGTCATTATCTTCATGTAACTCCACATGAGTAACAAGATGTTTATGCACTTTGAGCCCTTCCTGCCTTAGCTTTAGCTCATTCACTCAGCAGCAATTCCATCTCTCCTCTCCTCTCCTGACCTTTGACATCTAGTCACTCACACATTCTCCTCAGACCTGAAAAGGAAGACTGCAAATAAACAACATTAACGCCACCACAAGGCTTCCTTTGTTGCATTCGTTAAAAGAGGAAACAAACACACAACAAACGCAGCTGTACTACAGCACACTAGGATTGTTAGCTCCCTGACAACACTCAAGAGGGTGGAGGGGGGCGAGTGCGGTCAGCCTGTGGCGAAATAGCGACACAAAGCGAAAGAGTGAGAGAAAAGAGGGAGAGAAGAAAGGAAGAGAAAGTGAGAAAAAGCCAGAGAGAAGGTCAAGTACCTGCCACTCCTGTCAAACACTTCTGATAACAGCCGAGATGTGTCCAGCAGGGTGGCTGGCTGCTTTCGGAGCCTTTCATCTCACAGAGGTGATGGGTGACGAGGGCTCCTCTTCCTCACATTTAAAGTCTGTCACAATATATCCCGCAGCCCCGGTAACTTCACGACACCGCTGGGCTGCTGGGACCTCTGGGAGAATGTGCGTCTGCTGCTGCGACACAAGAAAGGGCACAGCAGACACCTAATAAAGGGACAGCCAGTCCCGCATGTCAGCCTCGGCATAAAAAAACTCTGTTGTGGCCGTTAAACCCTAAACAACAGCCTTTCTTGCATTGGGGAGATTTAGGATACAAATCAAAGGGGAAATTTAGCTACTCTCCTGTCAAGTGGTTTAAAACTCTGATGTGTGTATGTGTGTGACTGTGCTGTGTGCAAGCAGAACTATCGCCGGGCTCACAGGCCTTACCTCGAGGCAGCAGGCGCAGCTGGACCGATGGTGTGACCAGTTCAGCGCAGAATCACAGCCCTGGATCGGAAACAGAGAAAGAGGCACAGACTGAGGTTTCAGAGTTGGAGGAAGTGTCTGGCAGTCAGTGAAACATTCAGACAAAGACACCAGAAAAGAATGAACTCCTGCCTGACCACTGGAGCCGCAGAGCAGCAGACTGTGACTGACTGACAGACTGAGCCGAGGATGGCGATGCGGTCACTGCGCCACACCAAGCCAACTGGCTCGCCGAAACAGGATCTGTTTTTCCGACCCCAAGGGGACCCGCTGAAGAACTCACTGCCATCCCTATATCTGAATCCCGCTCAGGGCTAGCGCGAGCAGAGAATTAGCGACAGGTTTTTGGTTTTGGAGGGTTGTGTTTTTGCCACATGTCAGCCAACTGAGTTTCAGGAAGAATGGTTCTCAGAGGTAGCTCCAGATAGCCTCATCTTTAACTGCCCCCTCCCTCTATCCCCTGCTCCCCTATCCCCAAGACAGAGTGTCAGAGGACATATTGTTGAGCCAGAAGCACCTGGCAGCCCCTTCTAACCGGCAGGCAGATTGAAATTGTAGCAACAGGGGCTGGGAGCAAGAAGAAAGCCCACAGATATCTCCAAAGAATGGTCTGGAATTCATGGGCTTACTGCCACTGAGAGCACAGGGATGAGAGAGTGATGATGGGATAGTGGGAGAGGGAGACAGGGGAAAAAAGCTAAATTGGGTAGGAGGAATGGCGGCTTAGAGGACAAGGAGTTGGAGACTACTTTATAAATTAGATATAGATTGAAATGACGTGGGCAACATCAAGAACGGTCGCTCAGTGTGGCTGGATAGTCGTCATGTCGCCATGGTAATATTTGCCACTTCCTTTAACAATCCAAGCAAAAACAAAAACAAGGAAGAACCCAAGGAAAGGCAGCAAAGAAGAGAATATATTCCCTGAATCAACTAGCAGCAGCCAAACTAGGTCTGTGATCACACCATATTCTTCATATTTAGCATCACAAATAGACATGCTGCAACATGTGTATCTTTTATCGATGTTACAAACTGTGCTTCTGCTTTTCCTGCAGCTGTTTCTGTCTGTGTAACTAAAACTCCGGTGTAGCTTTGACAGATCAATATACGATAAGAATTTGGGCGTGTTTGCTTCATTACTTATTTCAGTATATGTGCAGTCCATTTTCCTGGGACTAATAAGATGGATGCGGACTAAATGGATTGTTTGAAGCCTTTCCGTCATCATGTTACAACTTAGCCAGTTTTTCAGTATTCTAAACGGTGAGAGGTGTCAATACAGAAAATCACAATGCATATAAGTTCAACGTTTGCGACACAGAAGGACGCCTGGAATGATTCATCTTTTCCTGCAGTGGTTAAAATGAAGAAAATTGATTCTCAATATACACGCCCATAAGTGTGCATACTGTACATACACTCTTCTGCCATGCATCATCAGCATCATAGCCGGCTGTTTAAAATAGATTGCTGTGTCACAAATGATGGATTGTCATGAAGTGGATCCATACTCTCGTCATTTCGCCGATGTGCAAGGAGTGACAGAAGGAACAGATAAACACGGTGAAGCTGACAGAGGAGGCAGTTTGCGAGAGAGCGCTGCTCTGTTTTCACAGGCTGGATTACACTGAGGAAACCACGAACAGAGGAAAACAATGTTGTGTATCCTCCATTTTCTTTGGCTTTATTCTTGCAAGGTGATAAACGCTGCCATTCACACAGACTTGCTTTTGTTAGCCTGTTGTTAAAAACACAATCGATGTAGAGGTAAATATTGATGAATGGAAGAAGAATGACTATTGTTTATTCTTGGTGGATTGAAAGTATTGGCAAAGGCAAGTCAGACACACAAGTGTCTAAATATGCACAAAGGATGATAACTCATTAGTGGAGTGTTTTCAATGCTGAGTGTTTCCCACACACAGCTGAAGCCTTCTTGCAAAATGATTTTCTCAAAATAAAAGACACAAAGTTGGCCGGATATGGATCTGCTAAAATAACATACTATTCATATATTTTACGTCAAATAAGTTGTAAAATACCTTCAGTCATGAATCCCAATCTTTTGCATTGATAAAGAATCTGGAAAATATGCACAAGAAACCACAAACGACCTTCCTCCAAATGGACAGGGCCTCTTTATGGCATTCCCTGGCCCCCTAATCATGTGAAGCTTCTTCTCTTTACTCAGCCATGTCCTCCCTTCTGATTATGCTGGACGTTGGAAGGAAAGAACAAGCCCTCACATCACTGTTATAAGCACTAAAGATCAGGAGGCCCCTTTCTTCCAAACCAAACAGTAATGTTAATAGGAAAACACTAACTTAAAGACACGGCTATCGCCGCTCACAGATTGCTCAGGCTGCTTGTTCCTTCCCAGCCCTCAGGGCCACTGTGTCCCTGGGCTTAGATTTGTGACTGTATTTCTAAACAGAGCGACAAAGGCTATGAAAGTCTTGAGACTGAAACTTTTAAAAAGGAAAACCCTAGTTGCTAAATTCTGTTCTTCTCTAACCCTCATTCCGTTTTTACAAAACGCTTCACTTGTCACCACAGACTCCCAAGCCCCTTTAATAAACGCTCCAAACGAAAATGTCTGGCTTTGAGTGACAGAGTGTGACTGTTTAAAACCATTGGGATTCTGGTGTAATCCTACGGAAGACGCAAGCATAACCCGACTTTAGAGTCGCCCTGTCGCTCCACATCCAAGTGAAGAACCTGGAGGAGAGGCTAAGGATTGTGAGGAGAGGCTCTTGAGTAAGAAAGTGTACATGTTGGCTTTCCAGGGAACCAGGCTCCATTGGATACACGTTGAGTGGAAAGACCTATATCTTTTGGTAATGCCTTACATCTGACATTAAGCTCAAAATAGAGTGAAATGTGGGTTACTTCCACTGGGGGGGGTCCCATGGATGAAACTTTGACGACTGTCAGTCAGGAGTTGCGGCTTTCATCAAGTGAACAGGTTGCTTAGGAACCGATCAAGGAGAGAGCAGTGTTGTTATGTGTTCGTCAGCACAGCACTGGTATTAAACAGCAGTGAAATTCCGCAATACATGTTTTGTTTTTTTTTAAAGGTAGGGCAGAGACACATGGCTCAAGGACTGAGAGGGGTTTAACTGAAGGTAGCTGCAGATCATTGTGCAGCGAATTGCATCTATTCAAGTTCTTTTTCATGCTAAAGGGGGGAAAACAACTTTCCAAAAACTTTTTTTTTCCTTTCCCTTTGTCATTTCTGCAGACAGCTGTCTGAGACAAGATGCTGCTTCCACTGGAGACCTCACTCTTTTTCGCTCACACGCTTTTCGCTGGCTCCTGGTTGCCATGGAAAAGCCCAGAAATGGGGCAGATAACAGTTCAATGAGGGAGCGGAGACTTTGGAGGGTCTGCAGGGAGGTAGCAAGTTTCTAGGGCCCGTCCTGTCAAACCATCAAGCTCTTTTGATGCGTGAAAACGGAAAAGGAAGACAGAGTGAGAGAAAGATTTAGAAAAACAAAAAATGAGATGTGAAAGAAAAGGAGGAGGAAACTATATGTTGACTCGAGTCGAATTTGTGTGTGGAGAGTCAACAGCATTAAAAAAAACTAAAGAAAAACAAAAAAAAAATTATCGATCTATGTTTGGAATATTGTAAGCACCAGGTGTAATTTCAAATGTGGAAAAAACTGAAAAAAACCCTGATGAAATACGATCATGGCAGTCAATATCAGCCAGTGAAATGACTCACTGTAATACAGACAAAATCAGCATGATATCCTGTCTCCGATGCAAGAATTAACTGTCTATTATTAAGACATTAATAATTTCAGTACAGTGCTGACAATAAATTACTACACAGTCTGTCAGAGCAAGTGAAAATGAGGCTGGCTGGCACCAGAGGCCTATCTATCAAAGCAACAAATCAAAATGTAATCATAAAAAACAGAAAAGGCTACATTTTCTGAAGAAAACTTGGAGTGTGCTCGATGTGGCTGAAAGATGGTGCTTCAATAAATGTCAGACGCCAGAGTATCTTTACCATCCAACAGCATTGATGGCCGCAGTGGGGATTTCACTTCTTACTGGGGGTTAAAGCTACAAATGATGGAATTAGTCCCAATGAAGACATCAGAGGACACAGGTTACACATTGAGGATTCTACCACCACCTTCTGAGAAATGACTTCTACAAAATGATTATGACGGTTGCCCACAGCCCCAAAGTAGGAAAGAAAAGACTATGAAATATGCAAACAAACAGATATGGATGAATAAATAAATCCGTAAAAGTTTGAAGCTCTCTGACACATCCGTGGGGACTTGCTCGTGACAGCCCCACCACACTTTCTGCAGAGGGTTTCGAAGTAGCACTGTCAGGAGAGGCCCCTCAGAGGTTCTTGAGTAAAACACCTGTTTGAAATCAAATTCCTTTTTATTTGCCTGCCTCCCAGAGACCGAGGAGCAAAGGCATGGGACTCCACTGTGTGTTCAGCACAGTGGCACGTCCGATGTACGCAGTTGCCGTTTTGTTGTACGACTTACAGGTCTTTTTACTTTTGTTGCACTTTTGCGGTCAAACGGTCATTGCTTTTGTCTTTTCAACTCCGTGGCTGCTGGCGGTAATGTCACAGGCATCACTTCCTGTGCAATGCAGGTATTTAGATAGCAACAGTGAAGCTTTCATGAACTGAGTATATAACACTGTCTTCTATTATCGGTCAATAAAAAGTACCAAACCAGAAACGTACCAATACTCTATTAACCAACTATAATTTTCACCTGTGCTGGTGTCATGGCTTTATGGAGAGTAATGTCAAACAAAAAATCAGTCTCAGCTGTATTTTGTATTTAGTGCCAATTAGCTCTGCTTTGTTTCGCCTGTCAGCAGGATTACGGAAAACCTGCCGGCCCGATTTTCATGAAACTTGGTGATCGGGTATAGCATGGGTTCCTTCTAGTTAGCTAATGCTAATATGCTTACTCGCTAAACTAAGATAAGATGGTGACCATGGTAAACATTAAACCTGTGAAACACCAGCACGTTAGCATTGTAATCATGTGAGCATGCGAACGTCAGCAATTTGCTCAAAGCCTCACAAAGCAGCTAGCATGGCTAACGATGCTTCATAAGGGATAAAGCGTAGATCAAAACTTAATCGAAGTGTGAACGAGTTTGTGAATACCACACTAACTCAAGGAAATGGGTTTTTTTTGTAGTCCAACTTCTGGCAATGATTAAGATGAGAAGGGATCAAAGAGGATGGGTAGGAGGATAAAGTTGGATGCTGAATGACATGTGAAGAGTGAGTGCATTTAGAGCCAGGAGAGATTGATTCTTCTGAGAGACTAAAGAGAAACAGGGTGGCTCCTACTCTGACACTGAAGATCCTTCAATTCTGGCCGTATTCATCCTTCCTTCCTTTTTACCGGCCCACCAGACACCATGATTGACATCATGCTTCCATCTCTGTGATTACAGCATGTCTCCTTTTCCACCTCTGTACTATCTGTCTTCTATCTAAGCCCTAAACACAGCTGTCTGCCGGGCCGTTTTGGTTCTGTCCGAGGAGGAAAGCAGGCATCAAGAGATTGTTGGACAGAAAGGCGATCAGACAGGCTGTGACACAGAGCCTCTGAATTTGTCAGCTAGTCGCAAACACTTATACCTAAAACCTGGAGGCCGTCTCGACACCAAAACTGCTTATGCAACCTCAAAGATCATGTCAGCTGTAGTTTTAGGTGTAAATAAAAATTCTCAATTATTTCTCAGCAAACCCCAAACCTCCTTTGCTTTTCCTCCCTTTCTATCCCCCTTTCTATCCTCCTTTCTATCCCCTCTTTGCCAGTTTAAAACAAGACCTGCAAGTGATGACAGAGAGAGGAGAGAGAGAGAGAAAGAGAGAGAGAACGAGAGAGAGAGAGCGAGAGAGAAGGACAGAGAGAGAGAAAGAGAGAGAGAACGAGAGAGAGAGAGAACGAGAGAGAGAGAGAGGAGAGAGCGAGAGAGAGAGGAGAGAGCGAGAGAGAGAAGGAGAGAGCGAGAGAGAGAAGGAGAGAGAGAGAGCGAGAAGGAGAGAGAGAGAGAGAGAAAGAGAGCGAGCGAGAGAAAGAGAACGAAAGAGAGAGAAAACGAAAGAGAGAGAAAACGAAAGAGAGTGAGAACGAGTGAGAACGAGAGAGCGAGAACGAGAGAGCGAGAACGAGAGAGCGAGAGAGACAGAGAGAGAGAGCAAGAGAGAGAAAGAGAGCGAGAGAAAGAGAACGAAAGAGAGAGAACGAAAGAGAGAATGAAAGAGAGCGAGAGAGACAGAGAGAGAGAGAAAGACAGAGACAGAGAGAGAGAGCAAGAGAAAGAGAGCGAAAGAAAGAGAACGAAATAGAACGAAAGAGAGCGAGAACGAGAGAGAGCAACAGAGAGCAAGAGAGGCAGAGAGAGAGAGCAAGAGAAAGAGAGAGAGAACGAAAGACAGAGAGAGAATGAAAGACAGAGAGAGAGAGAGAGAAAGAGAGAGAGCGAGAACGAGAGAGAGCGAGAGAGAGCAAGAGAGGCAGAGAGAGAGAGCAAGAGAAAGAGAGAGAGCGAGAACGAGAGAGAGCGAGAGAGAGCAAGAGAGGCAGAGAGAGAGAGCAAGAGAAAGAGAGAGAGAGAACGAAAGACAGAGAGAGAATGAAAGACAGAGAGAGAGAGAGAGAGAGAGAGAAAGAGAGCGAGCGAGAACGAGAGAGAGAGAAGAAGCGCCACAGACAGATGAAAGCAGTCACACTGAGTTGTCATGGGACCATGTAACAGCAGCATGTCCAGCAGGCTTGGTGTTCCATGTGAGAAGATGATGGAGTACACAACGTTGGCCTCTGAGAAGCAGCCATGCTCTGAGGGGAATCAACACCAGCGAGGAGCCAAATCCCAACAGTGCTGAGCCCTCTGGACTTCTGCATGTTCAGGCCATTTGAGTGTCCAAAAGAAACTTGAGACTGTCTTTCATTTGTATAGACTATAACTTGCAGTTACAGTCATTCTGAAAACAATGCCTAAAGGTGCTGTTCTGCTAATGGCTGCTTTCTATTGGCTCCAAACAAACTGACTGTACTGAAATCAATGCGAGCATCCCTTCAGAACTACATAATCAATAAAAATTCACTCCTTCTCGTTTTGTCTTGGTATTTCTAAAGCTACTATTCCATGAAAATGGTACCAGATCATAAATATTAAAAACTGTGCTTGGACACAATGGCATTGTTAAGGTTAAGGAGAGAGTGGGTACGGTACATAAACTATGGTTACGGTACGGTTACGGTTAGACAGCTAAAATACAGAGAGCTAAAATCTTAACAGCCATAGATTGCTGTGAAGTTGCCTTTACGAGCTGCATAATACTGCTGGAGATTTCGGTCTTTTTTTGTGTTGTGCGTCTTATCAATACATTTCATTCAGATACTAGATTAGTTATGGTATAATTGTATGTGTGTATTTAGTTTTCCTGTCTCCAACAGTGTAAGGAAAGACAAAAAAATTTAAAATGACTGACTGAATCCTGTATGTTTTGTATGATTAGTATGATTCCCAGTATTCCCAGAATCTCATAGTATGTCAACATTACGCCTTGATCCTATGCTGCTATTATTTAATGTCTTTTCGGGAGCTGCAGGCAAAAGTCACATTCATCAAGATTTCCAAAGTTACTTTCTTGCTATCTTCTTTGAAAGAAGTGGTGTGACCGCTGCAGACAGGAAAAAAAATAGAAAGAAAGCAGACATTTTACCTCCGCACCTCCTTCTGTAAACACAACAGGCACCGGCCAATGGGAAATCAATGCACTGACTGCTGCTGTGAGTGTCAATGAAATATACCAAATGTGCCCACGTGGCTTCAGACTGAGACAAACAGAAGCAAGTCAGGACACACACACACACACACACACACACACACACACACACACACACACACACATACACACACACACACACACACACACAGACACATCTATACTCACACCAATAGAAGGACAATTAAATAAAAAAAACAAATCAACAAGGTGTCTTTTAGGTAGATTACTTCATTTAGTTTGTTTTTTTTCAGACCCATGAGATAGCCTTCTCTAAGTGTTTCTGTATTAAGAGGAAAAGACAAACCCATTTTAATCCAGGGAGAAAAACTAGACACGATAGAAAAAAGTTTTAGGGAAGAAGTGTTACCTGTTTCACTTGACTCTGCAATGCTTTCCTCACTCACACCAGGGTAAATGAAAGATGCAGCTCTGTACTGTAACACATCGACTGAAATATGACTCATATATTTCTGAATACCATCTGGGTGTTCTTAACATAAACCCTACCATCTGTGTCAGCACATAAGTCCCTCACGAGAAATTCGACTTACAGAGGCAAATATGATAAAGGTAGGTTTCGCCCTCAAAACACATCAAAGCGTACAGAAGTTAACAGCAGAACAATGGCTGAATAAGTGCGAGAGAAGAGGAAAGCAGAGAGCGTCATCAGGAACTGTCGGTAATACACGGGACGACATTGCAGTAATTGGTTACTATTTTTATATATTACTAGTTACCTTTTACAGAAATACCACCACTTCCAAAGCTCACTAAATACCATGTTATATCTTGTTTATGTAATTTGTATAAAGACCGAAGTGTAGAAACCACAATTGGTAATTTTTCGGGCGCAATTTGGGAGAGTGGTATCGATCCGCTCTTCTAGCTCCCCGCCAGAAAGCGAATAAGCGTAATTCCCAAAATGTCAACCTACTCCTTTAACAGCAGTAAAAGATATTACTCTGTGTCAGGATCCAAAAGGTATGATTATCTGCAACTCCTTATTTATTTCCCCTCAAAATATGACCATCAACCTTGCACATGGTGCTAAGCTAGACAACACACTTGATGGAAATATTTTCAATGCTTTAAAAAAAAAAAATGTATGCATGTTGAGTAATAATTTCACTGATGTCACACGGTACCTGCCATGCAAGATATTGCCGTTGCCACCTCCATTGTGAATAAATATCTTGAAAGCAGACTAATTAGGTAAATATAGATTTTGATAAAGATAAGCCTGGGTCAATATCTGTGGCCTGTTTTCCTGTCGGATTGTCTCCAGAGCTGCTGCCTTCTGCTGTCTCATGCTTGCTCATGCTGTTCAGTTCTTAATTTAGCTTTCATTGAGCCCAGGAAGATTACAATGGCCTGCAACGGGCCAAGGTGCACTCCGGTGTTCCGCTCTACAAGCAGGAAGTGAAAGAGGGACAGGGGGGTAAATCAAGATACATCCCTGGGTTGATAGATGCTGAATGGAACCGATAGAGAACATGGAGCAAGGTCGGCTTCCATTAGCCATGCCTTGAAGTCACAGATGGATAACTCCACAACAGAGGAGTCAGCCTGTGCTGATGCCGTTAACACACGCTGGCTCACACTGGATATTTCCTGGTGTCTGCCAGCATACATGAAAACACACACATGCACAGAAGCATGTAGACGACAAACACGTTTGTGCAGAAGACTTTAGCTGCCCCAGCTCGCCGCGTTGATGCCATGTATTCAAACGCGCTTTTGAGTGATAAGAAAACTGCTATCAACTTAGCAATTTATAACATATGCATTCACATGTTCTGTCAAAAGACATCGTCAAACAAGCAAATAATCCAAATTAAACCGCTCAATTTATTTGCACCACATAGAGTAATTATATAGAAAAAGATAAAAAGAAACACATTGGGGGGAAACAATGGTGTAAAATATAACTATTCTTACATAATATCATTTTAAAAGGTATTTTTTTCACCATCCATACAGTTTTAAATCCACTAAAAACAGTAACCACAAGTCAATAATTACCAATAAAGTCCATATCCATGCGCATTCCCAACAAACGCACAAGCATGAATAAATGGCATAACACCAGACTTATATATGTACATATATTTATATTTTAAACAACACTTAAAAGGTAACTTTGACAGTTTGCATACTGACACATGGGTTCACAGCATCTAAAACAATCCTGAAACAACACAATGTTTTCACTTCACACAGACATTGCTCTTCCCGACTGCCTGTCAGGTGTGGCGCTATCGCACCAACAAAACAACGGATGGTCTAACTGCTCCTGAGCTATAAAAGCCAGATCGGGCCTCTTTAACTGCCCCCAGTCCTCCAGGATCCCAAACCCGCACGGCAATGACGGCGCCAATGTCATGCTGTCACCTGAGCTGAGCCATTATTACACAGGCATTCTTAATAGCCCTATAGATTAACGTCCAGAGGAACAAGACACCAACAGATTAAAAAAAGAAAGATAGGAAAGAGGATGATAAATTGCCTCAGATTGCCAGGCAATCATGCATAAATTACTAGGATGTGCTTAGGTATAATAACCAGCGCTGCTTTAAGTGATCGCTCACTCTCTGCGAGCTGTTGTGTAAAGACGAGTGGGTGGAGAAAAAGGGGGAAAGAGATGGGTGGCGGGTAAAGAAAGAAGCGGGTCGCCGCTGTCTACTCAATCACATCACCGTCAAGGGTATCGCCCTGACACTGTCTCCACTCTGTGCCCCGAGCCTCCACACAAATCTCCTGATAGACAGACGCAGCAGTCAAACAGCACCCTCACCCCCCCCCAGCCTGGGCCCCAAAGGTTCCCCAGGCATGTCTCTGTGGCCCCGCAGTGTTCTGCTGGGAGCCACGGCAACAACTGATTATTCAGGATCTAGGCTAACAAGAAACTGTCATGTGGATCTCAAAACAACATGTCCTGGTTGTGAATACATCATGAAGCAGGGGGTACAGGATGTCTTGTGCTTCTTTCTCTCTGGATGTGCCGCACTTTCAGTTGCTGAGCAGATTCTTCCGGTAGGAGGATTGAAACCACACTGCTGACTGTTGCAACTGGGTCCACAGCAGTGCAGGTTTCACAGTAATATACAGTAAGACAATGAAAGACCTACTGACACAATGTTAAAGAAATATACCAAAACGTTTTGGGGTGAGGAGCATAATGTGCGTAATGGTTTATTTTGATGCTCAAAAAAGCTGACAGGAACTTATATTATGCAAATGAGGAATACTTCAACTTTAGAAAATAAATGTTCACATCAATGATATCTGTGCAGACAATTCACTACAAAAATGCACTACAGGAATGCACTGCTGTTTTTGTTTTGTCATGTTTTAATATTGTATTTCGTTGTGCAACCCTGTCTTGCCGGATGACAAATGATCCTTGGATCTCTTCCTAAACAAGTCCTTATCATTTAGCGGTTCTGCTGACATGGTGCAGCAGAGCAAAAGTCTACCCAGCACACAGTGTTTGGTGTACTCGTCTCTTGAAGGGTAAGCTGATCAACGTCACAGCCTCCGAACAACTTAATTTGGAGGACAATATTATCGCATATCGGTTTCTCTCACCTTCCATAACGTGTACCCTGCCACATCAGTGCTACTGCCTGTGCCATCTGCAGCAACAGCCAGTGAGCTTGGCAGGAGTTCAGGCTAGCCACAGTTGACTCTCCACTGCGGGGGGCCATCTCTCAGACTGGTGCAACAACACTTCAGGGGCCCGGGCATTCGTCTCCCTTCACCACATCCTTCTTCATCAGCATCACTCGATGCGTTTTTCACTTAAAACATGATACTGCAGTCTCTCTCTCTCTCTCTCTCTCTCTCTCTCTCTCTCTCTCTGTCTCTCTCTCTCTGTCTCTCTCTCTCTCTCTCTCTCTCTCGCTCTCTCTAGGGATCTGGGGAGCAAAACAAACTTTGGCCACTTAACTAAATAGTATTCACAATGGCAAATTAGGCAGAAATACAGAAGTGGTTGCCAGAAAACCCACCCAATCAAGCACACGCAACACACACACACACACACACACACAGGAAGAGCAGGAGAGTGCATTCCTCTGCGACTCATTATAGACCTGATAATAAGCAGAAAATATAGGTGAATGGGCACAATTGTTAAAGGATACACTGGTTAATATTTACATGGCACTTTGTCCCCATCATATCCTATACCCCACAGCGCAGAGTGAGAAAGGAGGATTAATAGTTTCACTTTTACTCCCATTTATCCATGAAAACGCGATAGAGCTACTCCCCTCCTCCCTCTCTGTTTTTTTCTGTCTTTTATTTCCCCAATGACGCCGAGTTCAAAGTAGCAATACAGAGCAGGGTTTGTGTTTGTACAGATGGGGGATCTCTCCAGCTGTAGGAAATGAGAAGGCATAGTTGAAGTATGTCAGCCCTTGTCTCAAAATAGCAGGTGGCAGTAAAGCAGAGAGAACAACAGAGTACGAGGGGAAGACACGGAGGAACAGCCAGGGCCTCTGGGAAGAATCAAGGAGATGGGGACTCAAGGGCCGTTCACTCCAAGAACGATTTAACGGCGTGAGCATGCACACTGATGAACGATAACGTCTTGGAAAACAGTGGCGCCACACATGCGATGTACGCTCCAGCGGTGATGGCGCCCCAAAATGGATATTGATGACCTGTTACTGCTGTAGGAAATTAAGATAAGGGTACGGAGTTGAAAAGTAGCCCACGACGTCGCTTCCATGGTGCTGAATGTCCCACAGCTCCACGGAGGCGAGGAGAGAGAGAGATGCCGTTTATTTAAATAAGTACACTTTATTGCCGATAAAAAATATGTTCAAAGAACATTTAACTTATCTTCCCTGTTTTGTATTAGGAGGGATTCTGCGCGTCTATGGTTCATCAAATCTCTAAAAATGATTCCAACGACATTGTTCGCCACTGGGAGGCTGTGGCTCAGGAGGTGGACTGGTCAGCGGTTCAATCCCCAGCCTCTGCGGTCAACTTGTCAAAGTGTCTTTGGGAATGATACTGAACCCCAAATTGTCCCCGTGCGTGTGTGTGTGTGAGAAAGTTTATCACTACTGATGAGCCTTGTATGGCCTCTGACTCTGTTACATATATATTTGTAAAGCACTATATGAATGCAGTCCATTACCATTACCATTCACTGTGCCCAAATAAAAACCCTTTCAAACACCACTTTGGTTTTGCATGCACACACCAAACACACACGCACATGAGCTTAAACTGCAGCCTGCAGGTTCAGCTTAGCTTAGCTACATAGCTTAAGTCAGTTAGCCAAGGTTTACTCCTCTGGACTGAGCTCCAATAGATCACACCAAAGGCATAACGCTACACTCTGGTGCACACTATAGATGCCAATAACCAAGGAGCCAGCTGCCAACTCATGGATGGCTGAAGTGCTGTGGTGTGCGATCCAAGCTTGGCGCCACGTACATGCAGTACTGCCATCACTCGTCTCTGCAACAAACGCCAGGCATGCACACAAAGCATGAAACATGAAGAGGCACCTGACCTGAGATGTTTGAGCTCGCCTCCATGGTACAAGCATTCCGTATCTAACGCTCTCATTTACTATGAGCATATAGTACACCAAAGTATACCCTCATTGACCTGTAAAGGCGCACACACACAGAGGACAAACTGGATCTACGTCTGTAGTCAGTGGCAGTTCACTACTGTACCATTAACCTTAGAGAAAGGAACTAATACAAGTGTGTGTTTGTACCTTTTCCTTGGCTCTATTTAGTGGTCCTTTAAATGAAATTCCCCTACGGTTCTGTGTCTGAGTAGACCTCGGAATAATGCAGGAAATAAAGACACATTCCACTGGCATTGTGTGTAACATTTGTGGGAGGACAAGAAAAGAGAAACAAAGAAATAATGCCTGCCAGTAAACAATGCTTTGGAAATCCATCTAAAAGTAAAAATGCTAGCTTCCATCGACCTGACCCTGCATACAGACATTTGTGCTCTTTGTTTCAATGTCAACCTTGATTGACCAGCCTCATCACTGCAACCCAACAAAGGAGGAAAAAAAACAGGACATGGCTCTGCTCTGTTATCCAGCCACAAAGAGCGATTCAGGTCAAAGCGGCTGAACTTCGCAAGACAAAAGATACAAGTCGAGCAGGTTCCTTCTATTTCAAAAAAGAATCAATGAGTGTTGTTGTCTTAACTTGTGTTTTATCCATCTTATACAGAACATCTCAAGTGTCCCACCCTTCCTTTGGTCTTCTCCACTAGCCAGTTGTATGTCTTGCTTCTGTCCTCACACAGTTCTGGGTATCAAGGCAGTACAAGAGCAACGACAAAGAGAGAATGTGGGTGGATAAAGGAAAAGGAGGTAACATCAGCAGGTGAGGGATTGAAATACATCCTTTTGTTCTCATTATTATCTCGAACCAAATGGGCTAAATCAATAAAAAACTTGGAACACATACAGTATAGCTTCTCCTCACCCAGAATGACAAGTAATAAAGGCAGAGCGAGAAAGACAAGAGAGATATTTGAGAGAAGGGCAACAAGAAGAGCAAAGGGCACGGAAGAGGGACTGATTCTAAAGGGTGAGCTTGTTAGTAAAACGGGGCGGCATAAAAAGCACTGCTCAAACGCTCGCCCACAAATGGATATAATAACACATATATTCTTGTGACAGGCGTATGTGTCCCGGAGTATTTTTTTGAAGAATGTGTCCTGTGACATCAATACAACTGGAGCAGTTAACGTGCCAGGTTTAGCCATTTTGCCTGCCGTCCATTCTGTTTGCCAACCAATAGACCGAACCTTGCACTTGGTGGACGGAAGAATGGGAAGGGGGAAGGAAAGAAAAACAAAAGCGATTGATATAAATGATCTGCCGGTCGAGAGAGGCCCCCAGGCAGGGGCGAGCGAAGGTCCGCTCGATACCAATTGATCGTGGGAGGCCCAGGCATTCGTCTTAATTCTGACTAATTAGGGCAGCGGCTGACGAGGAGGGGCTAAGAGGGACAAGTTGTTGGTGTGTGTGTGTGCATGTGTGTCTGTGCGTCAATGGGACCTCCCAGATTACAAAATCAAGCCTCCATGTTTACAAAGCGTGGAACAAGTGGAGGATTAAGGAAATCAGTTTAGGAAACAACAACCGTCACCACATTAGTGTTGCTGCCAAAATAATTCCCCTGTCTTCAGTGGGTTGCCTGACAGGCAGGATGGGAGTAAATCCTTCTCTCACTTTTTTTCCTTTTTTTTTTCTTTTTTTTTTATCTCGTTTGTGTGAGAACTGCTGATTATCTTCTGCCAGCACAAGTCTGGCCTTTGGTAGCCAAGAGGCAGCAGAAGAGAGACGCATTTCTAGCCTCGCCCATTGCACAGATAGACATCAAAGTCTTTTAATTGGCAGGAAAGAACGGTTGGGCTTGATCACCAGAAAAAGTGGGGGTGGGGGGAGCATGATTTACTTGCGTGATCCTCAGTGTGAAAAATTATGGGATGTAAGCTCCTGGTCGAGGGTGCATGAGACAAGTCTGTGGACACCTGAGGCAAATGCTTTAGTCTGCAATCCTACAGTAGATCGTAGTGGGAACCCGAGAACAGGCGTCTCGGAGTTTAGATGCAAAGCCCTTTTAAAAATCGCAGCATTTGGCAGCAGACATTGAGAGGGTGCCGAGCTGCTGAGAGCCCAGCTTAGACTCTGATTTCTATCTGTCACTTCCTGAGGATGTTAGCAGCGTGAAGTGGAAGGTGGCAGGAGGGAGGTATTGTCATGAACGAGGGGCAGCAGCCGGGACAATTCTACCTGACCCGAGATCACAATCTTACAACACACAAAGGCATTCATGTGAAGGTGCATGGGCTGGCCTCAAGCAGCACTGGCCGCACAGACAAAAGTGACAAAATATCAGAGTGTAAAAAAGACAGACAGGCAGCGTATCTGTATCAGATCCCATTGTTGAGGAGAGACGAAAAAGCCCAGACAGGCCGGGCCGACTTGCGCCCTTTGTCACTTACTCTCATAGGCGAGGAGAGACTGACAGATACACTTGAATATCAGCTACTCGCTCTCGTTCTTTGACACATAAACTTCACTGCCCTTTCCACCTACGGCGACCTGTTCCCTGATAGCTATTTATATCCTGGCAGACTCGCTTTCGCCAACTGCCCCCAGTGGGCAGCGCTCCATCAGGGGTTCACGAACAGAAGCACACAAACTGACGGTGGGTGTCTGGATATCCTCGCCCGGTCTATAAATACCTCATCGGCTCAAACCGAGTCAGTCTTCTCGCATCAAATTAAGCAATCGGGGTGGACATGTCCCCTGAATTCTCCGCTCGTCAGCTCAAGTGTGATGTCCTAATGACTGCCTGGCTGCCAATACCGGTCCACATAACAGTGAGCCCTGAGGGGGACAATTAGGGAAAGTAGGAGATATTTTCCCTGATAAATGTAGTCACTGGTGGTATTGGTACTAATAAGATATAATTTGCTGTTGTAAACCCTGATGACATGCACTGTAACAACACAACCAGACAGATGGGTGAGCCCAGCAAGGCTTTACATGAAAGTGACACAAAAACGTTCATTAACAGTTGCATCCACAAATTTTGATGCAGTGTTTATGATATCAGGCCTGTGTGACATATTGAAGAGAGAGAGAGAGAGAAATATCATCATTCAGTCCCACCAGGAGTTGTCAATTGTTGTGATGATTACAGCCCAAAAAAAAAATTAAAAATTAAAGCAAAATGGAAAATGAAAAAAAAAATATGAAAAAAATGCAAATAAAATAAATAATTCAAGGAATGGTTGAATGTGTGATGACTGTGAAAGCACGTTCACTTGATGAATGTCTTTAATGATAAATCTATTATCAAAACGGTTGCGGGGACATTTTCTGCCGATCAAACTATTGATTAATCAACTGCTCGTTTCAGCGCTGCTTGATGGCTCCTGACGGTTAGAGAAAAGCCCTTTTGATGGATTTCCTCTTCAACATGCATGAGAGTGTGCGTTTAGCTCTCTCCCACCAGAATTAAAAAAAAAAGCTCTTCTCATTGGCTCGGAGAAGAGAAACCAGACGTGGAATAGAGGGCCAGAGAGACAGACCATCATACAGACACAGGTGGCGTGAGACTGCGCCGCGCTGTCTGATGTGCGGATGAGTGACGGCTACCAGTAGAGCAGGGTTGACTCAGCCCATCAGCAGACGCGACACCAGCAGCAGTCTGCATCACCGACCAACAATCGGCTTGAACAACTGAGTATTAGCCTCACAGGACGGCTCTCGCTCGCTCTCCAACTTTTACTTTCCCCTCTGTGTCACCATCCTGCCAGAACAGTGATGGGAGGATGTGTATTGTTGTCAGCGTGACAACATGGTGTCATCATAAACTGTCATGTGCTGATTCGCTTGAGTCAATATTTACCCTGATTTGAGTAGTCTTGTTAGGACCGTCTGACAGCAATTCATCCGATTACGGACTTATTCAAATGTGGCATAGGCGGGGGGAAAAAATCCATGGGAATTGCTTAGATTGGCTGTGCATTTGGGGAAATATTGGAATGTATTGGAGCTTGCATGTAAACACTTAAACTGTCAAATATCACCATGACACTGTTTTGTACGGGAGAGGAGGAGAAATTGCATTCAGCTATCAACAGCAAAATAACAATTCATTTTAAAATGAGGTGACTGATGTGTCACAGTGGATAATAAGTGATGGCTGTGGGGCTTGTTCCGCTCTCAGTAAGCAGACAACTCAGTCAGCGTTTCATGCATTCATTTACACAGACCCTTAAAAAAATTGCCTAAGTACAGCTAAATCTACAGTATCCATTTCCTTTTCATATTATCTCTGTGAGAAGCAACCAAAATCCATCGTTTATGTCCCCATACCAAGCCAGGTCTTCAATTTAATTCCCCATCTGCGGCCAGCTTGAAACATTATCCAAGAAATGAGATCCGTGACTCTGAATACAGAGTGTGAAGCAGTACAGGGAGCCGGATGGAGACATGGCCTGATTCTGTGGCTAAGAGGCATGCCTTAGCGGGGGGAGGAGGCCTGGATCCCCTCCCCAAGTGGCATGGCTAAATATTTGCCCTCCTCCACTTGGCTGTCTAGACGCATCCACCCAGCCCCCTTCCCATCACTCCTCTGCTCAGAAGCGGCGAGAGCTGGCACGGTCAGCCAGGCAGGGCGCCAAACCCACGACGAAAAGTTTCTCCCCACTGCCAGAGGTCAAGGAAGGTCAACAACCTGGAAAGAATGGGCTTCGCATATTTAAAAACCTCTGGGCCATCATTTGCGGAGTCACATGCACACCGAGCGAGGGACGGGAAAAGAAAAAAAAAAAAAAACGCTGTCAAATGGTCTTTTGTGCTTCTCGATGATTTGGAGAAAGAAACCCTCAGAACTCGACGAGCGGTCTCGGCGGACTTCTCCGCGTTAGTGTTCCATATTCATTACCTTTTCCCCACATTCACATGGCAGGGTTTTAATTGCCTACAATTCAGACTAAAAAGCTAGATGAGCGGAGTGAAAGCACTGGGCCTCCTGAGAGGGAGATGTGGGAAGTCCACCACCAGCACACTCAACCTGATAGAAGCATAACTACTAATAACAGCCCTCATTAGGCATAACCAGATTATTCCCTCTGCTCTATCAGCTCAAGTTCATTTTTCTCCTCCGAAGAGACACGCGGTTACCGGGCTCCAGCAAACTGATGAACCAGCATGCATCACTGCTGTGCAGCCACTGAAGTTGAAATCTGAAGAGCCCTGTACAGATCATTAAACAAGTCAAACAAAACCTCTTTAATTGAATGAGTCCTCTTCATCCGTCAGAGGTGTTAAGTCACAAATCTGCTTATCCTACAATCAAGAAAAATAACTGTTACTTGCAGCCCTACTGCAAATAGAGTTGTATCGATCTTCTAACTCTCTAACTCTCAGAAATCGAATAAGTATATTTAGCAAAATGTTGAACTATTGCTTTAAGCTATAAGGGGCTTAGTTATGATACTAGAGTCAAATGGCTTTAAGCTAAGAGCTAAGTAACTTTTCTAACAGGAAATAACAGCGAAGCCCTTCACAAAGTAAATGTGGTGAGACAATCTTGGCAACAAAGATTTGATATCCTTAATGTTGTGTTGCAGAATCAATAAGCAATCAGCAATGTTTAATAATGGTAATCGGACACTGATGCATGGACAGACATTACTTAAGACCACTGCACTGACTTTACTGGCCACTCACTTTACTTTCTCTCTCCTAATCACAGAAAGATAGAGTGTGTGTGTGTATGTGAGAGAGAGAGGGAATAAAAATAGAACAGAAGTATAATTCCTTTACAGTGAATAAAACAAGAGCAAATGTGACATCATGCATTAATATTAGATTATGTTGTGTGGTTGTTAGTGACCGTTAGTGACTTGTCCTTGACATGGTGTCCACCCACCCGTCATGTCTCACTGGTTGGATCACTGACGTCATCCGCTGGACTCTGAAAACATGAAAATAATCACTTTAAATGTTATCATCAATTTCATTCAATGAAATATCACATACAACACTGCCATTCATTTAGTTTCACTGAATTATGTCCCACAATGTTACGGAGTAAACTGAGTTGTGAATGTAAATCCAGGCCTCTGCACTGCCACGTAACATAACTATTTAACAGGCTTATTCAATAGAATTACTGGCATCTTAAACTTCGAGCCAACATGTGATGAGGAAGCAAACTGCGGGAGAAGATGAGGAAACATGCCTGTTAAACATGCTGCTTTTCATTGCACTGCACTGCCTGGTTGTTCTGGGCTCTAGTTATATTCTGTCACATTAACGTTGGGATAGAGGATATGTTGACAGAGAGAGGACATTGCACATTGAGACTGTAGGGCTTTTCTAAGGCTGGTGGCATCGGGACATGAAGACAAGTGTGTATCTGTGTGTGTGCATAAAAGGAAAGGGTTGCCTGTGGAGTCGAGCATGTGGATGCCCACCCACTCAGCAGCCTCGCGGCCCTCGTCATTTCGCATCAATCCACAACCTCTCAATATAAATAGGACGTCCTAAAGCTATGCAGTACTAAGAGTGGCAATGGCATTATGCATCGACCCTGGGCCCCTCAGCTTGAAATATGACTATAGCCATCCTGTTGTAATGGCAGTTTCCCTCTTACGTGCATACCACTCTGTTAACAGGGCACTATTTTGGCAGTTAGTATTATTTGAAATTATTGTACTTGTACTGCCTACCATAATACAAGGCAAGTGAGCGCCAACGGACATCAATGAAACTGCAATTTTGGAAAACGACTTCCAATTTTTTTTACTTTGAAACAAGTAAAATGTCTTTGCTCGTTCTTGTTTCGCACACTGTATACAATTAACTAACTTCCAGGGCTGCACAATATATGTTTGGAAATAATTGTGTCTCATATCACTAGCACTAAAGCAGAAATACTGAGCATGGTGCACCAACTTATCAGGCTGGTTTCACAATTGTTTAAGGGTGTTTGATGAAAGTTAGTTTGAATTTGACTGTAGAAAGTACAACGTGGACTTAATATGTGAGCAAATGTATCTGGGCTGTAAGGAATTGAAGGTGGTGCACTAAAACAGAGAGTACAGTTCCACGCGGTATCTTCCCTGTGGCGTCACAGAAGCTTCACACTTCATTAATGCAAGGCCAGCGACGTGTGAAGCCATTATGTAGGAGCAGTGGGAAGCAAGGGGAGCGTGTGTTTGTGGGCATGCGTGTGTTGGGGGTATGACTATGGGTTGCTTGGTGTGTGTGTGTGTGTGCGTGCGTGTGTGTGTGTGTGTGTGTGTGTGTGTGTGTGTGTGTGTGGCAGGGCGGGGCGGGGCAAATAATAACCCTGCTTGCTCAAAGTGCTTTCTGGAAGCAGGATCAAGCCATTCACATGGAAACATTGTTTAATGTATTCAAACAGCTGGGAGGTGTTGTCTGTTGTCCCAGTGTCAAATGAAAGAGGACGAACAAACAGCTGGCAGGGCATTTTCTTGCTCCACAGCTCTGCTTACAACTAAACTTTAATTAACCACGTCTGATGCACATGCATGAAGCAATTTGCAATGAATCACATACTAAATAAGTTCCAAACTACTGTGATGCAACTAAATCCAAGACTCCGCTATATCCTCTGTCTCTATCATGAGAGAGGAGTAAACCAACCCGTGTCCTGTACTTCCACCCAGTGGCTAAAAGCAGAATATCACACTTGCTTTTCTTGGTAGCAAGATGTCTCTATGACATCTGCGCCTCTATTTGCACAGGAAAAGACCCCAGTCATAAAAAAAAGGTTAGTGTTGAATGGTGAAAAATAAATGTAATCAAAAGCAACTAAAGATAACTATTGCCTCAACTACTCCCTTCACTCAGTAACAATGATTATGATATATTATAATAAATGACTAAATGAATAGTTTTTCAGCATTTTGATATGTTGTGATGATGATGTTTTGCCAAAGGCTGTTTGATTGCCAGCTGTCCGTTGAATTTAAAGAGAATAGCTGATTATTATTTTTTTAAATCAGCTTTTCAATTAGACTAGTACCGGCATGCCCAATGCTCAAAAGCCTAGGGAGTGAGAGCACAAGTACTTCTGCTAACTGCGGGACAATCGAATATTAATATTCAATCATGAAATGTGGGATTCCTGGCAGTATACCAGGGCACTTTGTGACTGACCACGCTCAGCATTTTTGCACTAATTGAAATGTTGGCTGCTGAATTTAATTCTACAAGCCAGACTAGCTGCATGACAGTTATAGCAGCCATTCAAATGGTCAGTTGAGAAAGTCTGTATTTATAGAGTACAAGCTGTAATGTAGCATATATAGTCTAAAGGGGGGCAAAGCTCCAAAAGTCCTTTATGTGGAACTGGTAGACATCAGAGGGGGGCTTTGAGAAGACGTGGGTACATGTGGAGATTTGGTAAAGGGATAGAGGAAGACTAAAACATACACACTACCTGTGAGGAAGACATCACAACATGGGGAATGGATGTAGCAGGCCAATAATTTTTGTCCATTTCAAGTGCACATATTTGATGTGAGGTAGGCCTATATTAAATGTTGTGGCAGGGTAGACATGAGCATTCAAATGGATGGCATTACAATTTGTTTTGTCACAAATACAATGGTTGTTCCTTTTAAATACTGTTAAAAGCAACAACTTGATTGGAAGATTGAGAAAATGCCAGTAGTGGAAATGTAACTCATATTGATTGACTTGATAAGGAAATACAATTTTAAAACACGCCCTAATGTTTTGAGTTATGACCTTTTATAAGACAAATAAAATGTGTTACATAAAACATTAATAATGTTTCAGAAATGCCAACAATTGCAACACGAACTGTAACAAGTTTAGCTAGCTTAATGTGGACTTCTGGATTAGATTGGAGTGGATTTCTTCGAGCTATTTTGTGTTGGCACCTGGCAGCTACTAATACTTTGTTAATATACTCAATACTTCAGCTGCTAACTTTGTTTGTAAGCTTATTACAAAATGACTACTAACATGATTCAGTTATCTGTACGGCTAGCTCGCTGAAATATCAAACACGTGTTTTCTTATGGTTATATTTAGCTTTTTTGACAGGCAATGAGAAAGGACAGCCGTGCGCCGCCCGAAAGACCCCAAAGGGCCAAGATGGCTGCGCCCGTGACAGACGCCGGGGAGTTTGAAAGCTGGCTAAATGATCGGCTGGACTTGCTCGAAGTGGACCGTGAGGTGTACGGGGCGTACATTTTAGGGGTCCTACAAGAAGAGGAGAGTGATGAGGAGAAAGAAGATGCGTTACAAGGAATTTTATCCGCATTTCTGGTGAATATCTAGAGTGTCCCGCTCAGCCACCGAGGCTTTCTCATGTGTTGCTGTCTGTCTTGCCTGTCGGGCGGTGCCAAGTGACAGCGCTGATGTCAGCGGGCATTTATGGAGCTAAATATCGACGTTAGACGTGGCAGTGTTGGTCCGAACACCACCGGCAGTGATATAAACTATATATAAAGTTATCTACTGCCACGTAAAATCCAATTCAGCAACATGACTCGATACCTAAAACGCACCCCAACGTGTTTTGACAAAATCGGCAAGGAAAAATTGCTATTTGTGTAGAGATGCATGTTGGGAGCTGGCTCACAATGTCCACACCTGAGTAGTTGTATAGTTGTACTGTAGTATTGTTACTAGCTGCTGTAAGGGTGTCGTATGCTGTACAGATTGTAAGGTCCCGTGTGTGTGTGTGTGTGTGTGTGTGTGTGTGTGTGTGTGAGAGTAAGTAAGCAAGTAAGTAAGTAAGTAAGTGAGTGTGAGTGAGATGAGATGAGCTCAGCTCTTTGGCAGACTGTCAGTTGACCAGCTATTGTTAGCTTAATTGGGAATAATAGTTACTGTTCACACAATGCAAACAATGTGTATGTGCTGTTTTAATGTAATTGTGCAATTTGTCAGCCATACTGCCTCTGGTAGACAAACCAGATATTGTGGCAATTCCTTGTTATGAATAACCCCTGAGAAAGATGTACCATCTTGTTTTCAAAGGGAGTCTTTCAGCAGTAATACAATTTAAGCACAGCGAGACAAAAACATTTAGCAAAAAAGTGATAAGGCACACAACATCAGAAGATCACACGCCAAGCAGAGCAGGAAAATGAATCATTCATAGATTACAGAAATGTATTAATGTCACATGTCATTAATATCAATCCAGTGGGTGCTGTTGTCCTGGAGGGGCTCATCTGTAGAGCACCTGACTGTGCCTCATTTAATACTAAAAGGCTGCGTTGACGCATGGCCGATATTAACCTGGTTGGGTAGCCGGCAGTGTATAAAATGAGCTGTGACTACTTTAACTTTGATGTGTTCTTTGCGTACAGGATGAGGACACCGTCGAAGATGTCTGCAAACAGATCACCAAGCAGTGGACAGATTGGCGCAACAGATCAGCAGCCAAAAGTGATGCAGATGATGGTAATGAATTGATTCGTCCACATTTCCAATCTCATTGAAATTCAAGATTACTTTTTTTTTAAATTTCTTTAACCTTGTCAGTACGAATAAATGTTCAGGAAACAAGTCATCAAGGTTGGCAGTACCTTGACAAATGTTGCAGGACATTCACGTACAGTTATAATGTAATCATAAATCAATGAGAAAAACATTACAAAACCTTGCAACAATGCAGTCCAAACTTGCACAGAAAGTTATATAGTCGTATGAGAAATAAAGCCAGAAGGCTCGTCAACTCATTTAAATCAAGCAAAGACAGCTTGCGTAAATACCAGTTAAACATACAGAGGGATTCGCTCTTTGAGTTTTAAATACTTTGCTTTGAGTTTGGAGCAGAGTGCACAAAGACACTATGTCTCCCAGAGAGATTAACATTTTCTGAAAAAAACAAACAAAAACAGTTCCTGGTTAAGTATTTGTGCCAAAAAAAAGTAATTTCCACTAAGTTGGTATTGTCAGTGTTATTACTGGAAAGAGATTGTTTACTGTGTACATAACCATAAGGATCTGTCTACGGTCTGGAGTCTCAAGCTCAGATGTATATCCAAGTGGCTCCTTCTGTTTATCTACCTTCATGTTGACAGTGAAAAGCTACTATTTGTACTTGTATTGCAAGTAAAAGTACTACATGTCATTGTGGTGTATTTACAGTTTGGCTGTGTTCTGTCTTCTCCTTCCTGTAGCTGAGGTCCAGGCCATCGCCAGGATGATAGAAAAACAAGCTCAGATTGTGGTGAAACACAAGGAGGTGTCCGAGGAGTCGAAGAAAAGGAAAGATGCCCTCCTTGCTCAATACGCTAATATAACAGACGACGAGGAATATCCTTTTGTTTTACATATTTAATGTGTTGTAATGTTTCACTTCATTAACCAATGTTTCTTTGAGCATGCAGAGAGACTGTTCGGGTGTTGTGTTGTGCTGTGACAGTCAGTCATAATCCTTAAAGGGACAGTTCAACTCAACATCCTCTTTCACCTGTGGTGCTATTTATCAATCTACATTGTTTTGGTCTAGATTGATTGATTAAATAGCACCACAGATAAGAGGAAAAATATGTCTTTAATTTTTAACTTTAAGATGTCAGTTCTTTCCTTGACAAAAGCACTGAAGCTGAAGAAGAGGAGCAATTCAGTGCGAATAACTTTACTGGAAATGATAAATGTATCCTTTCTAAAGCTGTTTATGATCAGCGGCCATTTAGAATTACATGGAATCCAATGTCACTAATTGCAATATGAATGGCTAATGCAATAGTTGTATAACCCTGACTACACGATGCACTGTTCCAATCGTTTTCACCTCCATAGTGGTGACATGTAGATATGATGAATTAGTAGAGTTCTTTGGCTTTCATCCAGCTGTCCTTTACTGAAAGTGTCAGCCCTGTTTAAGAACACCAACGTGGAAGAGGTGCTGTGCAGGCAAAAGCAAAAGCGTGACCAGGCCCGTGAAGATGCTCAGAAGAAGAAGGAAGGGGACAAGATGCAGCGAGAGAAAGACAAACTTGCCAAACAAGACAGAAAAGAGAAGGAGAAGAAGCGTACACAGAAAGGTGAACGCAAAAGATAAAAGCAAGAGAAAGGACACTTTGTGTGCAAAGGTTGTGTTATGAGACAGAAATTGAAAAACAACAGTCTTGCCTCTTTTTAGCTGAACCTCATTGGCACATTCTTTATGTGAACATGTCTTCATCAGACCCTCCATGTTAATTACTTTGTCTTCATCTGTGTAAAGAACAATGTGTTGCATATTGTGCAGGTCAAAAATGTTGCTTTTAACTGTCTTGGTTACCAAAAGATAGACGAAGAAGTATTGAAATAAAGCTGCAAATCTTTATGAGGTGATGGCTGTGACAGTCGATCTTATGTCGTTGATCAAACTCATTTCTGCTTGTTTAAGCCTCTGCAAATATGTTGTAGCAGCGAGGGTGAAACATGCTTTGGCTAAGCTTCGAAACAACTACCCCTGAAATTATCAAATATACTCTTGAAACACATTGGATTGGTAAAAGCAGAGGAATGCTTGAAAAGTAACTCCAGTCCAGTTTCTGCGATTATCCTCTGTGCCAATATGCCTTCTATTATTAGTATTATTCTGCACAACTTCTAACTTCAGCCAAGTGTTCATTTTGATGATGCAGTGTTTCTGAGAACATAAACTAAGGAGCGGTTGCTAAATAATACCTCAAATATATCATGTACCATAATTCGAATGTTTATAGTGAGGTTCATCATCTTTTGAAATGAATAAAAAAAATAAAAAAAAAACATTTTCAGCAATCTGGATTGCTTTATTTCAACATTTTCCGTTTACAGAACAAGTAACAAGAAATAAATACGACATGAACATTAAAATGATAGAAGGTCATGGAACGACTCGTATTCAAGGCTACAGAATAATAATGCTGGAAACTGGTCACATGACGCAGCTTTGTGATGGATACAAGCTTTGGTCCGTAGCTAACAAACTGTCACACTGATGATGATGATAATATTTGATAACACTATCTGAAAATAATTAGATGGAAAGTGTGATTAATACATTTAAATTTAAAACGCTGAACCTTTTTAAGTCTCAGTATCTTGTTACAGTTCAAAGTTTTGACCAAATTGCAGATAAAACAGTGTTGATTACAGTGTTGAGATAACGGAAGAAAAAATAAAAGTTTCAGAAATGAATTGGAACATTTCAGAAAACATTTTATAATTTAGCATGTTCATATTAAACTACTGATATAGAAAGTGTCTTCAAAGACTTGACAGCATTCAGAGAATTACCTTTTAACTTAGCTATGTTACATTTCACTGATGGGAATATTCCTTGTTTCTAAAGGAAAATGTGATTAATACATTTAAATTTAAAACATCGAACATTTCTTTCTGAAGTTTAAGCATATTTGGCACAGTTTAAACTTCACCAAATTGCAGATAAATACAACGTTTGCTTCTGATTACAGCATGCTAAGGTTAAATAAGAAAACTGAAGCTGCAAAAATTAATTGGAACATTTTAGAAAACATTTTAATATTTAGCATGTTCGTTTTAAACTACTGCCCTTATGATTCAATTATTGCTTGGGAATACCCAGAACTAAGGTTCTATTACATTCCAATAAATAAGTAAAACAATGAAGAATTCACTGAAATCTTAGTCATAAATAAATAGTGTCTTTAAATACAACTGTGATGGAGCAAGATTCACGTTAATTTGGAACTGACACTAATTAAATGTAATGAAGTTAAGATGCAGCAGGATAAATTACATTTCATGCAATTCCTACACAACAAAAGTTAGTGATCACTGTGTTGCAGGTAAAATGTCACTATAAACTTGCAGGTAACATTAGTTTTTTTACATCACCCTATCGCCTTTGGGAAATTTATAATCAGGGAATTTTTGAGTGGAATTTAATCATGACCTTTAACTTATGCTTGTTGCCTGATACATCATAAGTTAAAAGAGTATCCCTCAAATGGAGAGGAGCCCCCCTTTTTGTGTGTGTTCTCCCTGATCACATGGTGGTCCGGACTCTTGACGGGTTTCGGTAGCGCCATCTGGAGCGCACACCACAGGGCGGTGCGGCTCTCCCTCGTGGTAGCAGCAAGGTCCTTCAGTCCAATGACCATCAACAGGGTGTCTATGGAACAGAAGTAAGTTAGGACCGGCAGCATTTGAGAGAGAGGAACATACGTCTACTACCACTATCAGTTACCTCTGTCCTCTGTGAAATGAGCTCTCTGCCGCTGGTGTTTGGACATGCTGGCAATCTCCTCCTTGCGTCTCGCCTGGATGATGCAAATGGCCATATGATGTCTGCTCAGAGCTGTGTGGATGTTGCTATGAAGAGGAGTGTTGCACACACTCTCCATTCTATCCAGAAGGCCTGCCACCTGCAACGCACCAACATCATCAACCCTTATATTCCCCCCTCAGTCTTAGAAATTCTTAATGTGATATCCTACGTACAAGTGGAGTTTATTAATAAGCCATCACAAAAACGTAACTGCACAGAAATAGTTAATTTCTCAACAAGACATTACAAAAGATGAACTGTTTGTCTTATTGAGGTCTAAGTTGTGTGTATAAGTATGTTTTTATTTTATTTTATGCAGGGCCCAAGCTAAAATAATTTAAACAAATCTCCAGGAGATTGCATTGAAGGGAAGTATTCACTCTTGATAAACTCCTGGGTGTGCAAAATAAAGCTGCAAATATCACCTTGCATATATTGAACATAACAAGGCTGGGGCATAATTCACCTGTAGATGGCAGTGTGGAAGCAATACATGTTACGGTCTCTCACCCTTGCTTGCTCTCTCATCTGATTAACGACGAGGTGGTCGACTCTTGTGGGATTAGGTGGAGTTTTGGAGAGGTTAGTGTTGGCCACCGCTGCAGTCTTTTTCCCAAGAAATGACTTGGTAAGGACGACCTCTGTCTAAAATAAATTAAAAAAACAAGTGAGAACATGCAACCCAATATCTAACAATTGTGAAAATATATGTTATAATTAGCCATCTCTTTCCAGTAATCACACTGACAAAACAAAGTTAGTGGAAATTACGTTTTGGCAAAAAAAAACACTTTATCAGACCAGAAAAACAGGAACTGTTTTTTTTTTTTCAGAAAATGTTTGTATGTGATACAAAATCAGAGTTTGAAATCATACCCTCTTTCTCTCCCTCTCCAAACACCTCCACTGCTCATAACACTCATCCAGGTAGAAGTAAAGCTGGATCACAGATCCTCCTTGATTCATCGGCATTGAAGTTGTCGCGGCTGAGGCCATGCCATGATAAGTGCTCTCTCCTCTGCTGGTCATCATGTCACTGACATAGGAGTTAAAAACTGCAGACTCGTTGGCTGGCATTATATCACCCACATCCATGCCAGGCACACCGCTTCCATAGGGCAGTGTGGATCTAGAGCTGAAGTTGGAGTTGCTGGAGTACCTTCTGTGGTCATTCCCAGGATACATGAAAGGCATGTGCTGCTGTGTATTCCCTACACTGACCATGCTGTTTTCTCCATCAAATCTCGGAGACTGCATGCTCCCCAGGTGGTCGAGGTTTAGGTTTTGTGAGAGGGCCTGATTCTTCTCTCCCCCTCTCATGTTAGTGTTGGCCAGGGGTCTTGTGCAGCCTTTTCCTAGAAAGCCAGGCATGTGCATGCTCTTCTCTTCTCTCTGCGTCTGTGGCTTCAGCTTGCTCTGTATCAGGCTCTGCTGGATGTGATGCTTTGAAAACTGGTTCATGCTCATGTTAATGGGGAGTGGAGTGTTCTCTCTGTGCATGGTCATGTTGCTTTGGTATTGGTTTGGGAGGTTTAAAGGTGCAGAGAATGGCTTCGGTGGCTGGAAGTACTCTGTGTTTTGTGGGCTGAAGCAAGGTGGATCTTGAAAGGCATCACGCTTAAGCGTTTGTTTCCTCACTCCTCCTGTTCTTTCCATCCCAAATTCTCCCACCAGCAGTTTTTGGCTCTGCATTGCAGGAGTACTTTGTGTTGACATTGCAGGACTGGAGATTTTCCATTGTTCAGCCATGCTGTCTTCATGGTGCATGCCCACTGTCTGCCTGTGAATGTTTGGAAAGTCTCCACGACATAAGCTTTCATGCTCACCAGCCATGAACGACTGAAAACTGCTGACCAGTTGGTTAATGTCTTGTGGCTCATACTGCTCATTACTGATTGTGCTGCTCTGGCTGTACTGGTCTTCATAATAAGAATGAAAGCATGAGCTGTTTGTTTCGCTTTGAGGTCTAAAGACATTACTGAGGTCAGGTAGATTATTCATTGGCTGGCTATGTCCTCTGTCTTGCTCAGCTGGCATGTTGTCATATTTGCTTTGTTGTACCTGTGACAAGTAGGTGTTTCCTGTGTTGGTTATTGGTAGACCTGGGGGCAGATTCTGAGGACGGGGAGTATAGCTGTTCCGGTCTCCATTAGGCAAATTATAAAGCCATTGTTGATTGGTAGAAAGGCCTTTGGACTGTTGATAAAACTCTTCAACATCTTTGTCCACTGACTGTCCCTGTACTTTACTGAAAGTCTCACGGGATACATAGTTTGGAGGAAAGGTAGAGTGTTGTTGCGCTTTAGCCTCTGATTGTAAATACTGTAGTAGTTCTTCTCTCAATGTCTTTGGAGACCAGACAGGATTACATGTAGGTAGGCTCCTAAAAAAAGAATCAAGGACTTTCTTTAATGTCAGTGTTTATAAAACTACTACAACATATACGAAATATATTCATTTAAAAAAAAGAAAATGAAGATTAAAAACTACAGATATAAGTAAAGGAAAAAAGCTATACAGACAAGTATTGCATTTCTATTCAATAACATTTTAAATAAAAATATTTTAATAACTGGAATGTGTTTGTTTATCTTTGCCCAATATACAGAAAGTTAAAAAAAAAAACTAGATACATATTTTTGGCTGTTCAACAGCCATAACTCATACAATACATGCTGTATTACCAACCATACAATGTGAAAACCTTAAACCTTGACATACCCTTCACTGTAGTAGCTGTCCTGTGAATCTGCTTCATCCAAAATATTTGACACTAGACCCTGTAGATCAGTCTCCCCGTCACAGTCAGTACTTTTATAAGTGGCTTTCCTGCAAGGACAAGAAAACATGTCTCTAGAATTGCACCATAACTTTTTCTTTTTTCTTTGAAAGCATTTATTGAACAGTATAGCTGATAACTTTATTTGTTTTCCTTCCACAGTAAGACTTACACCCAGTACATTTTCTACCTCTGAATAACAGAATAAACCTATTTTGATTAGACAAAATAGCAGTGTGATTGCCTACCACTACTAGGGATGTCACATGCCAAAATTCTGAAAACGTGATGGTACTTGTTTTTCTACAGTACAGCAGGTACCGAGGGGCTCGAGACTAACGGCGTCCCTGTCCAGGGAAAAATGTAAAATGTGTTCAGGACAAACAGAGATCTTCCCCGGGCATCCAGGGGAAGGAGCCTATTTTTTCCCTGATAATGCTAAATTGTGAACATATGTTCATGCATGTCCATGTTGAATTGGCAGGAGGACAGCGAGTAAATGTTAAAGGCTAACAGAGCGAGGTTCCATTGAATTACATCATGATGCATTCAAGCTCTATACAGTAAAAATGAGTGTTGTGCGAAGGAAAATTATAATGTTATCACGATGTGTTCAAATGTAATCTTGTAAAATGTTGTCCTTGGCAAGAATCTTGAATAAATACAGTTGTTTTAAGGAGATGTTTTCACAGCAATATAAAATAGGTATTAAGAGAGGGAATTAAGACTTGTTGAACTTCCTAACAAAAACAAGTATGCAAACATTAAAACATTTTTAAAGTACATGGGATATATTTTTTTACTGTGGTATCAACCTGGGGATCTAGAATCGCTGTATTAGTATCGACTACTAAATGTTGGTATCGTGACATCCCTAAACACTACTACAGGATAGTGTACAGGTGAATAATTACACACTTAACCTGAATATAATTCAAACTGAATACCTGCTGTTCTTGGCACAATTGATAAGGCCATAAGGATCATGAGCATTTTGAGACCACGGCATGTAGGATGCTGTGTTCTGTTCTTGTAGTGAGACACCAGGGAGAGCAACAAAAGGCATGGCCACGCTACTATTGTTGCCACCACCTATATTTACACTTGCCTGAAAGAGAGAGAAACAAAGGTTAATCAATTGAAGCTCAACTGGAAAAAAAAACGTTACTTTAGTATTTTTCTTCCTTGCACAAAGCAGATTGATGCAAATGACAAGACTTATTGTAGGTGCCATAGAAGCTTCCAAATATTTAAGACTACTGCTCAGACAGAATGTAGAAACACAAACAAGACAATTAAAGGTGAAATTATTCGATTAGTTGGTAAATGATGAATCAGCAATCAATTTATTGTAAGAATATGCTTTTTTTTTTGGAAGACATTTTGACATGTCACAGTTGTAAGTAATAAAATGTAAGATGGCTGTATGCTGACTCACTTTCACTCTTACTGGAACACTTGAATAGAAAAGATCCATCTTTAGTGTTATTACTAACTTCTGCTCATGTCCTACTATGACACGTCAAAATGCCTGCTGTGAAAAAAGGCCATTTGCTGTTTTTTCTGATTAATATCATTAAGTGAATATTTATGGGATTTTTAATGTTGGTCAGACAAAAAAAGCAATTTTCAAGGCAACCTTGGGCATTAGGGAATTCTGGTATTTCACAGGCCATACGATCAATCGGGAAACTAAGCGATATTGAAGATAATCGTTTGTTCCAGTTTCAGAGATAATATAATAATCTAAAAACATTTATATAATAATCTAATTTAAAGTACATTTCTGCTACCAACTGAGATTTTTTTTTAAATAGGTCTATCAAAAAAGTTGACGTTCAGGGATCAAGGGCCTGATCTTCGGTCCAAAATATAATTTAGGCCTAAACAACATGAGTTAACGATAATCACGGTATATGATTCAATCGTTTTCCAACATTAATTGCTCCATAAAATAAAAAAAAACAGGTGTATGGCTAACGCGAATATCGTATATCATAAAAATAGCATAGCTATGGCCTTAAAACGATATCTTACCTGACGCTGGTATGTAGGAAAGAGTGAATTTACAAATGTGCTCTGATGCCCGTCAAAAGCCATTCTGAACTCCCTTTGACTGATTCTTTAACGTTACTCCATTACTGGTCTGGCAAAACACAAGATACTCATTATTAATATTTGATACAACCATATGTGACAGAAAGTTTAGGATCACATAGAAATCATTAGCTAACTGATATTTCAGAGAAAGGAAATCAACGAGCGAACTTCGCCGTTAACGTTAGTGGATTAAGCTAGCAAACTGTCGACGCTAACTTGGCTAATTTGAACTCAATGTTCGCAAATATTTAAACTGCTTCAGTCAAATCTGCTTCACTTGGCCTAAACAGACAGAGTTATCCGAGTAAAATACAGTATTAACCTACCTGCGTAAATTAAGTAACGTCAACTTTTGGAGTTTACACAGTTTTCTTCACTGTCAGTAAATGATCCTCAAGTGCTCGTGCCCCCCCCAGCTCGACCCCCAAAGTTTGATGTTGCCCTCGCGACCTGAGCGCACATTGGCTGAGCCTGACAAATTCTATTTTTCATCCAATTAAAGTCAAGTAGGAGAACCGAGCGCATAGCAACGTACAGTGTCACACCCTCCCCCATGTTGTCGGCCATTGTGTAGTAGCATTACGGGGCACAGGTGGTCCGGTTAGTATGCCCACCTGGAGTTTATCCATTTGTACACAATATATTTCCAACCAATCTATATTTCTCCAGATTCTTAGATATGTGAACACTTTTTTAGCAACGGTGAACCAGAATCTATAACACAATAATTTCATCACTGTATACATTCATTTACTTTTTGGACTCGGTTGAAAGATTATATACTGTGTAAAACTAATCACAATGCCAACATTGATTGTAGGAGTGTAATTACATATTTTATACATGATTGGATTTTGCTTTAAATTCAAAGAATATATTAACACTGTTCAACTTTTAAATATTGGAAGTGACACAACTGTCAAATTGTAGTTTATACACGGTATACATTACTAAAATTCAAAGAAATAAAATATGTGCACATTCTATAATTATTATTTTAGTTTATGTGATTATTATACTTAAATTTCTCATTTGCCTTAAATGCTTTTATTTTTTTTTACACATTATTGACTTTGCATTGCATTATAATTATTTAATTGTTTGCAGTATTTTGTGTACTTTTACTTAATTAAGTTCACTTCAATCTAATTGAAACTGATTCAGTTCAAATAAAATGTATTTCACTTTAATTTAATCCAAGTTATTTCTGAAATAAATTTTACCAAATTACCAGTACAACATTACTACATATACGTACATGAGTTAATTTGCAAAAACAAATAAAAGCCATTCTTAGAATTATTAAACCAACCAGTGGTATTGGTATTCACAAGAGTGCACAATAAAAAGAAAACATTATTATAGCAAGGTTTTTTTTTAAAAAATGAGATATTTTATCAAAACAACCCAACACCAGTTTAGTTGATATTCCCTGGTTTTTACAACAACAAAAAAGCATGATTTACGATTGATTAATTAATTGTAAAATGTTGGTGTGGCATATGTACTTGACATGGAGTACTCCAGGTGGGAAAGTCTACCTCCTCATCCTCCCATGGACATATTACTTCAAGGGGAATTTGAAAGTCTGGTTGGGCAACGCAATCCAGCTGTGGAGTGAAGTTTGAGAATATTACGAGGGCACAAGCAAAATTACCTTCAAAATAAAAGCTCAAGGGTTTGCGTGTATAAAATTTAACAACTTTGCCTTTCATTATAATTGGATAATATCATTGAGGGGGAGACAATGGAAAATTATGTGAAGAATGTATGACTGTGTTCTTTAAAAAAAAAAAAGTTTTATAAATATTAATGCTGCCCACTTCTAATGAGTATAATGGTGTATTCAATATGTATGTATGTATTGTATAATGTAAATGCAATATGTACTTGGTTGATGAATGCAAATGATATAATATGAAAACACTATAATATTATTTATAGTAATATTTATAATAATGTAATTATTATATATAATGATAATGCAATATTGCTATTATCAATTATGTTTATGTTAATTATTATTATCATTATTAATAATAATAATAATAATA
>CALSBV010010309.1:3270331-3333052 GCA_943590825.1 Bovichtus diacanthus
TCTCCCTCTGTCTCTCTCTCTCTCCCTCTATCTCTCCCTCTCCCTCTATCTCTCCCTCTCTCTCTCCCTTTCTCTCCCTCTCTCCCTCTCTCTCTCCCTTTCTCTCCCTCTCTCTCTCTCCCTTTCTCTCTCTCTCTCTCTCTCTCTCTCTCTCTCTCTCTCTCTCTCTCTCTCTCTCTCTCTCTCTCTTTCTCTCTCTGTCTCTCTCTCTCTCTCTCTCTCTCCCTCTCTCGGAAAAGGAGTGCCAAGCCTATTCACTATTGTAACAGGAGGCCAGAAAATGTTATTATTCTTTGTTAAGGTTATTAAATGTGTATTAATATCTCACTGGGGTTACTTTTATCCTGTGTAATGTACATTTTTAAAAGGATTTTTAAAGTTGGGTTCAAAAACAGAAAACTAGTGTACATAACTGTTTTCCCATAGACGTATCAAACCACAAATGTGTAATGTCTCAGACCTGTGTGCAACCAAGATACAATCTTAATATTCAAATCTCTCAGTTTGTGTAAAAGCAGGAAGGCCAGTATGCCTCATTTATACTCATTAGTGATTTCCGATAGAGATACTTAGAAGTTTTGTGGTTTTCCTTTGCACACTGTGTTTTTTTGTGGCTCCCACTTCACATGTTGAGCTGTCTGGGATGCCCCAAGGACGGCTGGGCCAGACCGTCACGGTCAATGTGTTAAAACCAACAGAGCAGAAAACAACAGGCCCTTTTGCACAACAGGGTCAGCTTTGTTATTTCAGCAACAGGGAAGTGATACTATAAAAAGGTACAAGAAATCCTGATTTCAAAGATGGTATTTTAGTAAAGTATGTACAAGTCAGGAAATGTAAAAACCAGGACAGGGATCTGAACTGAGACTGAGCTCTAAAATCAACATTTGGAGTTTCAAACATTTCATTCAAAGATCCTATTACAGTAATAGCTAATGTTAATATTGTTATGGCGAAGTACACCCCCTGCTGTTTAGTTTTACATACTGCCACAATGTACACTCTTATTTACACATAAGTTAACCATGCAAATAAAACATGATGAAATGGACCCTCTGCATTAACATGTGCAGTTATTTGGTGTCCTGTTAGTTGTGATCTTGCATAAAGCTATGCATAATGCTGGACAAGTTTTATTTTGACAGCCTATTATTTCCCAAAAGAAGGCATTCTGCAGAGCCAGCAGGCCTCTCATCACTGCAGCCCGAGGCTGTATATGACTCTGTCCTGTCAGCCTGCGAGCTGCTGTGGGAGAGGTCAGGGGTCACGGGTCAGCTTAAGTGTTACATTTTCCAGGGCGCCTTGGAAGCTTCATAATATTCCCGCTGAATAGTTTCATGTGGTGCAGTGTTGGAAGAAATACTGAAGTAAAGTATCAATACAACAGGGTATAAATACTCCATCAAGTAAAAGTCACGCATTCAAACTTTTACTGAAGTACAAAAGTATTAGCATCAAAATATTCTCAGTGGAACTCATTATGCAGAATAATGTATATTATATCATTATATATATATATATATATATATATGTATGAATATATAAGCATCACTTGCATGTTGCAGATGCAAGGTGGGGATATTTCTTATTTTATTTTTTTCATACTGCTGGGTAGCTTGTGAATTTCCCCTTGGAGTTATATACAGTGTTCTCATAATAATACATCATATTTGTTTATTATATTTTGTATTTGTTAGATTGTAAACCCAAAGGCTAGTGGGCAGGCTGAGTGTGTTTGAGAGACCTATAGATGAGGCAGGAGTTTTATTTTATCTTCATTTCTTTATACATTTCTTTGAAAAATCTGCTTGTGTGGTTCAAGCTCTGCAAAGTGAACACAATGGTCACATGAAAGGTAAATAAATAAATAAATAAAATGTAAATCAAATATTAAACAAGGACGTGCACTAAACATAGCTGAGGTCAAAGAGAGAACAAAGGGCTGAGGGCTGTATATATGTTCACAGCCTCTGCTGAAGGTGAAGTGATTCCTGCCTCAGCTGGGATCATGTGCAAAGTAACTAAACTCATCAATTCAATGTAGTGTACAAAGTAAAACATACAACATTTGACTGTGAAACGTAGTGGAATAGTAAAAATAAATCTATCTATATATCTATATATATATATATATAGATATATAGATAGATTATATATATAGATATATATATATAAAAGAAAGTGCACTTTGCACTTATTTGAAGCTACTGGTTGAATTTTTATTCTATTGTTTCTCTTTCTTGCTCTTACTTTGGTTTGGCTTATTTGAAGCTATTGTTCAACACTTGTATGATTTCACCTATTTCAAGCTTATGTACTTGCAAGATTCTCGCTGTTTAGAGTCGTATCCTCATGATTATTATTTATTGTAATATAAACACTTATTGTAAGTCGCTTTGGACAAAAGCGTCTGCTAAATGAACTGTAATGTAATGTAATGAGTAGAAGTAGAAAGTAGCATGAAATGGAATTACTCAAGGCCACAAGTACCTCAAAATTGTACTTGGGTCAAGGCTCGAGTAAATGTACTGAGTTACTTTCCACCACTGATATGGTGATGGTGACACGATTATTATTTTATTTTTTTCAGATTAGTATTAGGATGAAGTACAAGCATCGACATCAACGAGGTGCCACAGGGGGATGTAAGATTATAGTGCCATTTTAAGTTCTTATAAATCCTTCATTATGTTTGGCATCATGGGTCCATAAGGTGGCAGAGAATATAGCATCCTTATATCCTAAGGTGTAAAAGATTTCCTCTCAAGGTCACCATGAGACTGAAGAGTGTTTATTAAAGCAGAGAACGACAGGATGTATCTCAAAGAGATTGATGATAGCTTTCTAGATTTACAGTATGTATCTGCAATGAAGTATGTGTGTAGGAAACGTCATTTATCACATTCAAGCAAAAGCTTTGACAAAGCAAAGAGAGATTATGGGAATACTCTTACAATACAGAATTGAATAATTATCACAGTTACCATTGCAACAGAAGCGACACACAGCTTACATGTTGTCCTCCAGGTGGAGCCAGTGTCTTCATTCTTGTGATGGTGTAACGCAGGGACCGGGCCGTGCAGAAAGAATAAAACGTTTTTTTTTGTGTCGGTAATATTTATTGTAAGCATTTTAATGTATTACATTATATATCTATATATATATTACAATGTAATAATATAAATAGAGTGACACATGATTTGCTATGAAACTCTTTTTGATATGGAGACTTTTAATAATGCTAATATCATAAATATTAGCATTATTTCATCATATGTTTTGCTATTTGGCTCATGTACGTGCCTTTGGTTCACCAAGAGGATAATATATGATGTTGAATGAATCAGATAGAAGCATATAAAGTACAATTATGAGATGGATAAAGAAACAACATAGCTTTATCATATCACCAGAAGTTAATGAAACGATACTAACATGTTGTTTTTACCATGCAATGCAATGTTAATTACTTTTCTGTTGTCCTGACTTCCCCTATTGTCTATTCTATTACTTCTTAAGTATTACTTAGTACATTAATCTTTATTACAAATAATTGTCTGCAGTCCACATATATTTATCTGTAATAAGCTTATTGGCAGAAGTTTGTATCTGCAACAACTCCCTCAAAAAGATCAAGAAACTTGTGGTGTGTGTTCTGACCAAGCAGAAAAAATAGCCAGGCTGCCCACTTATGTGCTACTTCCTAAATTGTACTTACAGTTTTGCATGTGTACTGAAGCAAAGTTTGATATATATGTTTGCATATAACAGTTTCAGGGTATTTTTCCTGTCATAGTCTGATGTTCTGTCTTTCATAGGAAAATAAATCATTATTTATCTTTTTTTCTTTTTTCAAATATAACTGTTAGGTTTCCTGTCCAATCACATTGCATTAGTTTCACTTTTGAAGTCCTAAAAAGATAACCATCAACAGACGGAATTCTTTTTTCAGTCTGCTGTGACTATCTCCGGTCTACATCTCCCCCTCATGTTTAGATTGAGGAGCCACAGTGGACAGTTCTGCAAAGACACTTTATCACAGCTGCTGTCCAAGGCCAGAACAATCTACCTGCACATACCATCAACTAAAAGCTGCAGCATGCAGGGAAGTAGTTTAATAGGTCAGTCAACATGTCCCCTCCTGGTCTAGACTCTATTGTGTGTACGTGGCCCCGTGCCCAAATTACATTAATTACGCTCTGAGCCAATGCTCTGTGTGAGAGATGCAGCCTCATCACCCTGTTTCCTCTTAACAAGCAGAACTGCAGCTTCAGTTCTGCCAACTTTCTCTGGGTGTGTTTTCTTTTTTCCCACGAAGCTTTGGGTCAGACCTTATTAGATAACGTGTCTATCATACTGTGCAGCACATACAAAACGGTGATTTGTTTTTGTGCAGTGACACTATTAACACCATTACTATCAGATTGGAGTCCTTAATTTAATGGCTCACATAGTGTGAGCGGGTGTAAGGGGCCATGCTTACTTTGACATATTTTCTTGGGGATTCATCAGTCAGTCCTACCTTTGCAAGTAAACAAGGCATTGAGGAAAAGTGTATAGATTGTCTTATCTGCAGTTTCATTTGAGTTTGGAAATCTGTTAAGACTGGTGGTTTTTAACTTTAACAGTGGAGTTCTAGTGAATTCCGGTGGTTTCATCTCGTCTCTGGGTTCATTCCTCTCTCAGAAACATGACATGGGGATAAAAAGAGAAAGAATGTGGTATTTAGCAGACACTGGGTAGGGCTACTTTCCAAGCAGCACTTTCAATGCTGTACAACTTCTGCTCTTTTTGCACAGGGATGAATTTCACACATTTGTACAATACCTACTATTAATACTAAATGTCTAAACAATCTGCATCACCATCCTTACAATGGTGTCTCTGTGTGTGCAGCCTTCTGGTAAATGTTTGATTTGGGAATTCTCCCCAGACAGAAACTAAAACAAGCCCCTCACAGAGCTTTTCTGTGTGATCACTGATGTGGAATTTAGGGGTCTGGGATGGGAATGGAAAGAGAGTTACAATCACCTCAGTGGGCTTCTGATGTGTCCACTGAGCTTGATATTTCCTCCCTCACGATTGCATCCCATCATTTATAATGCAGACTGTGTGATCTATCGGGTCTCAACATCACATGTTCGTCATGAGAGCAACAGCAGTCACCCTCTTGAGACATCCCTGGTTGCCATAGCAGCAGGTGGATCTGTTCAAGTGACGCTGTTACCGTGGAAATAGCCCCATGTGTGTGTGTGTGTGTGTGTGTGTGTGTGTGTGTGTGTGTGCTGTGTGTTTGCTGGGATATACTGTACCAGGGGCTGGCGCTCAGACTTCTAAGCCACATAGGATTTATGAGCCTGTTGTTCACAATCACAGTTAAACACACAGGCGTGACATGAACCTTTGCAACGCAGGCGTCACTGGCATCACAAAGTTCAGTTGCAGCATTGATAAGTGAGGGGGCAAACAGGGAAATCAATGAGCGGCAGTGCATTCAACAAACACCACACAATACGACCTTTGGCTGGAAGGGTAGATAAGTCCTCCCCCCTTTCCTCCCCTCTCCCCTTTGTTTCTGCCTGTCCTTGTTTATGTAGAGAGTCTCTACTTGTCATGGTAATAAAGATAAGTTTGAGCAGTGGAGGAGCTGGCATTAGAGTCATCTTGGAGAGATAAGGAGATGACTGCCCTGCCTAAGAAAGCCAAAGCAAAAGAGAAAATGTTTGTTATGTAGGTGGAGTTAGTGCGAGCTTGGACATGTGCAGAGAAGTGTGAGGAGCGAGGGCTGCAGGGAGTTTTTTTTTGGTTTTAGAGAAGAGAGAGAGACCGACCGAGCTGCAGAGGCAGTGACAGAGAAAAGAAGTGTGATAAGCGGCTTGGGAAATGATTGTGTGAAATAGTTGCTGTTCCGTTCAGAGGCCTTGGTTGTTCTTACACAGAAATGAACGGTGATGGCAGCAAACAGCTTTATGTGTCAACCTTCAGGATGCAAATCAAGCCGCCCCGTGCATCTTCTGCACCGGGGAATGTGCTGGGAACTATTGACACCAGGACTTCAGACCCTTGTGGTCACAAAGGTAAGGGCTGCATGAGAGCGGGAGAGAGGAGATTAATAATTTAAAGGTGTGTGAGTGTGTGTGTGTTTGTGTTGGAAAGAGCTGAACTGGTAGGATTGATCATGTTTTTGATGTCAGTGTTCCAATAGACAAGCCTGAACATGGTGATGCTTCAGTTTGGTGCACTGCAAAAAAACACAACTCTGATTTTATTTTCTCCTGATGTAAATGTATCCCCCTGAGACCACACACTCTAAGTGTGTTGCTTTCAAAGTTGATATTCGGTGTTATGTTGGAAAATAAAATAGTTTCCTGTCAGGGTTTTACTATTATATATGAGGTTTTTGAACTAATATTACTGCTGCATTAATGTGCATGTGCTGCTGTAGATGCTTATGTTTGTGCTAATTGTATATGCTGTTGGGTGGTATAAGCTACAATAATGCATCATATTCTATAAAATCGTCATATGTTTGTCCTGTTGGAAGTTATCTGTGAAAAGTAAACTTTTCATCAGCTCAGAAAAACAGCCCTGTTTTCAGCAGTTGATTACAAATCTGTAATCTGAAAAGTAACTATAAATATATATAAATAAGTAAAAAAAAATGTAGTGGAGTAAAAACTGCAATATATCCCACCTCTGAGATGTAGTGGAGTAGTGAGTAGAAGTATAGTTGCATTAAACGGAAATACTCTACAAGTATCTTGAATTTGTACTTAAGTACAGTACTTGAGTACATTTACTTTGTGACATTTCTCTACTGATATTATTTCAGTGTAAATTGTCATCAGCCAGATGTTTTCTAGCAAATAACAACATTGTACAGTATCTTTTGCATTTTAAAACAGGAAGTGATCAAAGCAGACCTGTGTCAGCTTGGCCACGGTGCAAGTAAAAGCTTTGAGGCCTGGTAAAAAAAAAAAAAAAAAAAAAAAGGGGTGAAAGAGTCTTGATGTGAGAAGGGTGTGAAAACCTCCTCTCAGTGTGTGTGTGTGTGTGTGTGTGCAGATGTCTTTAAACATCTGGCTTCACAGTGAACACTAGGGGATTGTAAACACTGGCTAAAGGTTGATTATAAAAACACCCATTTTGTTAAAGCATAACTAGTATAGTGTATACAGCATTGTAATCACTCTTACACAATGTTCAGTTAACCCTTAGAAACCCACATAGACCCGTTGTTGTCTTTAGGGGGAGATTGCTGGTCAACCATCTGAAAGCTGAGACTCTGAAGATTAAGCACTGTGTGTCAAGTTTTTCTAGTCATAAATCTCTAATAAACATTGAAAACAAATATGATCTCATATGCTGTTGCAGCAATTTCTGTGTTGATACCATTTGTTACACAGATTTGGTGCCAAACTTATATACATATTTCACCACTCAAGAATACATAATTTTTTCTTTAAAAAACCCTTTGAAATACAAACACCAATACCTTGAGAGACACCATAGAAAAAACTTATGCTATGATTTGGAATAAAAGATTTCTGCAAGAATTGCATTTTTTTTTTCTCAGCTTTGCAGTCATAGCCAATTTATGCAATTCCAACACTGTTTAAGGTCCCCAAGCATGCAGAAATATTCAAACACAACATTTTTAGAATAGGTTGAAAATAACACATTTATACTGCATTCATAAAACTGCTTAACTTGACATTTCCATTCAGACATCTTGAAGTGAGAAGTCCCTGTGAATATGCAACAGTTTTTCCATTGGCAATGTTTGGGCCAACTTTTTTTTTGCGTTTTGTTTGCGTTTTTTAGCGTTCTTTGCAATAAGCTAGCGTAACATAGTTGGTCTCAATGGATTGCTTAGTTCTTCTAGATTCATATGATATCAGTGTCTTCTATCTTAAAAAATGAGGCCACGGGTCTCAGAGGAATAAGGTACTGTAGTACACCCCTACATCTGTGATAACAATGAATTGTACGGGTGATACCACTCAATGTCTGCCTGTGCTTCTAAAAATGTGCTTTTGATTCATGAAGCTTCATTGGATCAGGGGGAGTGCAGTTTCTGGGTATACCCACCCCTGTGCTTCAAGCTAGAATTCAGCTCTTATATCAGTACAGCTTTTCAAAAAAAGACACAAGCAAAGAACAGAACAGAAAGTCTAAAGTCAAAACAAAAAGTCAAAAGCAGAAGACTGATGTCAGTATAGTGCTTTTCAGGGCAGTTTGCGATGTGTAAGAGAAAGGGAAGAACAAAAAAAACTGAACTGGTAGATGAGAAGATGTCTTTAGCACTTCTAGCAGGTGTTACTTCTCATTTAAGACAAGGCCAAAGAGTATAAATGTGATGATACAGTTGTTTAGTGTTAGAATTTCTGTAAAAAAAAACAACGGCTTAACACTTGTTGCCAACATTTGGACTACAAATATATACTGAAGACCGAGTTAAAGGTGAGAAAAGCTCAAATGAAAATATGGTTTATCTCGACTCAATAGATGCAGTTACGTGAAGTTCATAAACCCTTGATATGCATGTGTTGCTCTTGTTTTCTGTGTCTGACTCCCCACATCTTTCCAGCCCTCTCAGGGTCCGGTAATGTTTCCTCTCGTAAATGTCTGGATCCACCCGTCTTCATAGAGCCTCTGCAGGACTGCTGCGTGGACGAAGGAAACGACATCACGCTGCGGGGGGTGCTCACCGGAAGTCAGCCGACCAAAGTGTCGTGGTTGCACAATGGTGAGCTGGGACAATTTACACTGCTGAACAATGCAACAAGCATTTGTCACGACAGACCAACAGCAGGGTTCAAGAGTTCAACAGCGTATTTAACCCTCCCGTATCCGCCGTCATTATCAGCCCTTCCTTCCCTCACATGCCTTCTCTTTGTGGTTTTTTCTTGCTCTTTACACTGGCCAGAGAGAGTGTTTCTAGTTTGTTTGTTTGCTCCAATGGGCAGGTGAAGTGGCCCGTTTTGGGACTCCTTCCTTCAATGGCAGGGAGATGACTTTTGTGGTGAGGGAGTGCTTGCCTGAAGATGCTGGTGCCTACACCTGCTTGGCAGAAAACAGCGCTGGGAAGACGTCCTGCTGTGCTGCTGTGTTCGTCAGAGGTGAGGAGGGGGACACTGGGACACGCTGGAGACTGCTTTATAACAGGGGACAGGGGAAAATTGATGCTCACAAGTTCGATTCTCCAGAAATGAGTCTACAACACAATTTTAGATGCTTGTATAAACTCTGCGTCTTGCACGTTGTAATACAAGGTTCCTCATTCTATGGAATATTTATTCTGTAAGTGGGAGTTTCATTTCTGATGTTTTGCGGTCTCTTCTCCTCTTCCTCTTACTGACGACCAATCCAGACTTTGAAACTATCTGTGGTGTGCAGAATCGTGTCTCAAAAATCCAAGCTTCTGCACCCAAGTGCATTGTGGAGAATGGAAGGTCACCACGGTCTCCCAAAGACGAGCTACCGAAGTTCAGAGGATCTGTTTGTACTTCCCCTAGCAGGTCCAATGAGCTTAGCCCAGTCTCAGCTCCGAGAGGTAACTTATTCATTTCACACACAGTACAGGTGCAAAGGATTTTTATCATTCTTATGAGGAGTCAATGTATTGTTCATAACAACACATGCAGTGCAGCTTCCTTCCTTCCGTATTACACGTTTTGATACACCAAGAAAATATCTCGGCCTCTTATCCCAATTGTTTTAACTTCTTCCGGACATCCATGTTAGCTTTTTAAATAAATAGGAAACGCATCATTTCCAGTCCTTGTGCGATTGGTTGTCAGGCAACATATGCAACCAGTGAGGAGTTATGCAGGACTCCCACAACAATGATACACCCACTTAAAGGTCTTCGGTCGTAAGTGAGCACCATGTAGGGAAGCGGACAGTGCACAGTACAGTACAACTTGTGTGCATGAACTGAACAAAAGGTCAGAGCCACACCTCTTTCATACAGTGGAGTAAAACCTACCTGCGTTTCATCTGTCTCTGCAGAAGTCCTCCCAAAGAAGAGAGCCAACTCAGCGACAGGTGAGTAACAATTCTCTCCTCACTATCGCTGCCAAATGACCAAGCAATGCACGTCTTTCCATCATCCAACCCACCTTTCCATTTCTCATTAAACACGGCTATATGGTCTGATTTCTACTTATTCATGTTAATGCTCTTATCCATTAGAGCCTTTTTATGTGTGTGTGTGTGTGTGTTGCTTCTGATGCTGTCGTGGTTTGAACCTGGAGCTACACCATTTTTTTTTTTAAGCCTTTGTTCTTGATATAATGTTGTCTGGCTCTAAGCTATTGTGCTCCAATATACTGGGGAACCTTAACCTCAGGGTGTAGGCTGCAACAATAAAAGCATGAAAGGCTGACATAATAAGGTCTGAATGTGTGTTATGAGTGCACAGGGTATGTCTGCTTTAAAGAAATGCAATCATTTAGCACGGCTGTTAAAGAGGTAAACTGTAAAGTAATTTAAACCTCATTTTATCAGATTGTCTCCAGTCAAATTCGCCATCCTGATGCCACAGTATTTGAATACTGATGATATTGACTCCAGCCCGTACATGGAATGTTCTTGTCCAGTGCATGGCAACATTAAATTGACATTAACTTCAATGTTTGTCTGCTTGTTAACTGTCTAAGTAAATAGTTCTGAATGTGAAACATATTGAACCAAGATGCACAGGTGTCTTCAAAGGTGAACTAGTTTTGCATTGTTTAACATGCTTGATTACACAGGTACTGGTTTGACTTGTGTGGAATAGATCATGTGTATTTTGCTTTTGTTTCCAGTTGAGACACTGGTCTGTTGTGTGATAATAAGGGTCTCGGGGGAAGTTACACACTTCCAGTCTTACAGTACAGCACAAACCACAGATCACATAATCTCACTGACAATCCACGAACTCTGTGGCTCTGTCTTTATCTCACTCTCACACCATACTGGATAGTTTCCTCTCTGTGGGATATTTTAGGCCTTCAACTGAAACAAGGGTTCAAGTCAAAACACTCAGTTGGTTTTTGTCTTCCCAGGTCTGGCGTTACATTTTGAAAACCCACCACAGCACCTCGAGGTGAAGGTGGGACAAACTGCACGAGTGACGTGTTTCTTCACCGGCAGTCGTCCTGTAGTGTCCTGTTGGATCAGAAACAAAGAACAGGTGCTGTCATTTTATTAGAGAGACATTATTTCATTGCTATGTAAAATGTAGGTAGAATAGAAATAGAAATAGAAATCAAATAGATAGAAATAGATTAATGTACTTATTTGAAAACATTCAGTACTTTATGTATGTCTTTTCGGAGAGCATTTCACTGAATATATGTTCATATTTGTTTTTTCTAATCGGAAACAAAAAGAAGAAAAAAAGGTTGACTGCCGCATTTCCTGTTTGGTAAAGCAAAGTGATAGAAGTTGATAGAAGGCAGAGTTGTGATTGTTTATTAGTTTCAATAGTCTAGTTGGAGCATGAGTATTGTTAGAATATAAGTATTATGTCAAAATGGAGGATTTAGATGCTTTTCAAAATATCATGGATTATGATGGCATACTTTCCTCTTTTAAAGCTTTTGTTGCTTTCATTTAATTTAATTGAATAATTAAATGTATTGTTGATTCTGTATTGTAGTCTGGCATCTTCTTTGTTGAAAACTATTGCAACCGCAAAGTAATTTGTATCTGGATAAATGATTGTTTAAAAACTCTCTCTCACTCTCTCTCTCTCTCTCTCTCTCTCTCTCTCTTTCTTACACACTCTACCTCTGCAGATAGTGGATGGTCCAGAGCTGTGGTCAGAAAATACAGATGGGAGCAGTACACTGATCATTGCAGAGGCTAAACCTCAGCACACCGGCCGCTACACTGTCGTATTGAAGGACCGCAAGAGCTCAGCACAACACACGGTCACTCTCTCTGTCATGGGTAAGACAACACACACTATGCAGCGTCAGGACAAAGAGAACACTTGAAAAATGTATTCATCATTATCATCATCCCACCAGAGAGGCCTCAGCCTCCAGCCTCCAGTCCCGTGATCTCCCTCGTCTCTGCCACCAGCCTCGTGCTGTCCTGGTCGGGACCCTGCTACGATGGCGGCACTGCCGTCCTGGGTTATGTGGTCGAGCTAAAGAACCAAGGACGTGTTGAAGCTGGGGATTGGGGCGAGCTCACTGCCCAGTGTAAGAGTACCTCATACAGAGTGTGTTCTGGGCTGCAGCCTCAACAGGAATACTGTTTCAGAGTGAAGGCCTACAACGCAGTGGGAGTAAGTGAGCCAGGACCGGTGTCATCAGTGGTTAGGATGGAGCAGAAAGGTGAGGCAGTTACTGATACCACAACACTCGAGACACATATAATGAACCTTGTATTACAGCTGTTGTGTCTTTGTGTGTAGATTTAGAGAAACCACAAGAAGAAGAGAGCCTTCAAGCGTATTCCTGCATCACTATTGACTCTTCACACAAAGTCACAGATCATTACATTTTGCAGGAGAAACTGGGAATGTGAGTATCTGTCACAAACATGTTTTTTCAAGTAGCTTCAAAAATGAATTTCTTCAGAAGCTTTTGGGTTGTGTGGAAGTGGGGAGGTTTGCCAAGTGCAACCGTGGGAGTGATTAAAATGCATGCATGTAGAGACACGGCTTTATCTGTAAACAACAGAACGCCGGTGATTTCAGTTAATGATGCCAAGAAATGTTCGGTGCTCTTTCCCTCTGACAGATGAAGGCATTCAAGAATGAATGAAAGATTGTTTTACATTTACATTTCCTTCTTAAGGTCTCAGGGACAAATAAATAAAACACTAAACTTGTCTCTTCATTAGGGGAAAGTTTGGGCTGGTGTTTAAGCTAATCCACAAAGAGACAGGACTCGTGTGTGCAGGGAAGTTCTACAAAGGTCGACGCGCCAAGGAAAGGGAGGCTGCTCGTAAAGAGATAGAGCTGATGAACTACCTCCACCACCCCAAACTGGTTCAGTGTCTGGCTGCATACGACCAAAGGCCTGAGATGGTCATGGTCATGGAGTTGTGAGTATCATCGTGAAAGCCTAATGTTGTTGGAAACCTCCAAATTCTGGTTGCAAACAAAGAAATATCATAATGCTGTCTTTGTGGTTTGTCTGTCTGCAGTATCGCAGGCGGGGAACTGTTTGAACGCATTGTGGATGACAGTTTTGAGCACACTGAGCTTGCTAGTGTGCTCTACATGCAGCAGATCCTTAAGGGAATTGCCTACATGCATCAGCAGAACATTGTCCATCTGGACATCAAACCTGAAAACATCGTGTGCGTTGACACCACTGGCACCTCCATAAAGATCATTGACTTCGGATTAGCCTGCAGGCTTGGTATGTAAAGTTAAACAATCTTAATATCTACTTTGTCATTCTAGTCAATGTTTCAATACGAAACTAGAATAACTGCCTTGCGGTTGTAAGCCTCCGCCAACCAATTAAAGTTGCACTTTCCATCTGTCAACACTTCATCTTTTGATCCTACTAGACATTTGTGGGAAAATTGTCATAATTAGCGTATGAATTCTTGAGTAATGACCTAAAACATGTATTGTCAGGTCACAGTGACCTTTGACCTTTCACCAAGTGGAAGTTTTAGCCAAATTTGAAGGAAATTCCTTCTAGTGTTCCTGAGTTGTCACGTTCACGAGAAAGGGACGGCTGGACGGACAACCGTGAAACATAATGTCGCCAGCATGGAGGTGTAATTATGTGCTTTATGTTTAACAGAAGGGAACACGCCTCTGAAGGTGATGCAAGGGACTCCAGAGTTTGTGGCACCTGAAGTGATCAACTATGAGCCAGTGTGTTTGACCACTGACATGTGGAGCATAGGAGTCATCTGCTACATATTGTGAGTCACACTATCACTCCCACAGCCCTTGTTACATTAAGTTTTTTACACATTTTGGGAAATGCGTCCTGACAGGTGGATTTTCATACCTTTATACAATGACAAGATAGCTATTTCCCCCCTGTTTCCAGTCTTTGTGCTAAGCTAAGCTAACATGCTGCTGCTGGTGGCTTCATATTTACCGTACAGACATATGAGTAGTATTAAACTTCTCATTTAACTCTTTGCAATGACCATATTTCCCAAAATGTAGAACTATTACTATAAAAATGTTGGTGTCCTGCACGTCCAGTGTATTTTTCTCCATCTAAATTGGTAGAATCTAAACCCCTGATAACTAATTACTTAATGGAACATAAGAGACTGATTGGACTGTGCTGATGCCGATAGTCGTGATGGTTCAACCACCTGCTGTTTGGACGTCTCAGACTTTTAATGCCACCTGGTGGACTAATGTTGAAACCGTTAATAATGCTGTCTCTTTTTCTCTGGTCTTCAGACTGAGTGGTGAGTCTCCGTTCCAGGGTAACAACGATGTGGAGACCCTTTCCTTAGTCACAGCTGCCCAGTGGGAGTTTGATGAGGAGAGCTTTGATGAGATTACAGATGAAGCCAAACATTTCATCAGCTCCCTGCTCAGCAAGGACACCAGGTGATTTCATAAACACACAGCATGAGCAGAAAGGATAGTTCCAGATACCATCTTCTCTTAAGTTGAGACACTACAGGCAGAAACATCGGTTTTTCATGCAGTTTGGGCTGTTTTGCTTCCATAGCATGTCTTCTTTCAGACTAGTGGGAATAAAACATCCAAAATATCCATTTAAGTGTTTATTTTATGAGACTTTGTCTATTTACTTCTCCTAAATTCACCAAAGGTTATTAGATAATGCCTCATTTACGTAACATATCTCTAAAGGCCGTTTTCTCAAAGTGAGTTTTTTCTCATACTCTGAGCCAGAAATCTCCACTTCAGTAGCACTGAACACCAAACTTTCCAGTTTCATGCATATCTATATTATGAAGTTTTTTTTTTACAGGTTTTTATTCATCTATTTATATATCATTCATAGCCTGATTTATACAAAAAGTTATTCCTAAAAACATAGCAATTTTTATTTTTATTTTTTAAAGACTGTTGACAGTATTTTCTGATTTATGGAGTGCTACAAATAGATATCCTCTGTAAAAACCTCGATTCTAATTTATAAAAAAAAAAAACTAAAAAAATGTGTGCAAATCAGCACAAAACAAAACTTTTCCGAAAACTTGTCATGCAAAACCTTTTTGTCTTAACGTAGGTAATCAACTGGGGCAGTTTCATGATATACACATGTAGTGTCTCCCCCTAACCACCTGTAACACTGTGTGTTTCCCAGGCGGAGGATGTCCTGTGAAGAAGCACTTGCCCACCCTTGGATCACATTTGACTCTGGAGCTCTTGCCACCACCAAGAGTCTGTCCAAGGAGAAGATGAAGAGGTTTCTAGCCAGGCAGAAGTGGAAGGTAAAACCTCAGCACAGTACTTTTATGTTTTTCTTTGAGTTTGAGGTGTTGTTTTTGTTTTCTGATCCAGACTTTTCTTTTGTTACATAGAAGGCAGGTAAGGCCTTATTAGCCCTGAAGAGAATGGCTCTGCTGTCTAAAGGTGACAGCTCTGTGTCTCCTACCAGCCCTGGAGAAAGTAAGACTACTCACGCTCTGGTAATATCTTCTTATCAGGACCGTTTTAGATTCCTGATTTATAGTTGCTGAATAACAATCCTGGGGTTTCCCCCCACTCTTTCATCTACTTCCTTCTTCCTCCTCCCTTTCTCTGTCCCAGATTCCCCCCTGAGCCCAGAGGCAAAGCATGCCTTGCAGTCTCTGGAGCGCAAGATGCAGGGGCCACCCCAGTTCACCCAGAGCTTGGAGGACCAGACAGTCGCTCAGGGATCCTGCGCCCGTCTCTCGTGTCACCTCACAGGTACACACGACTTTGTTCAAGCGCTCAAGCAGCACCTATGCTCCTCTTCGGGACATCTTTTGTGTGCTTTGTTGCAGAGCACTAGCTTGAGACTCGACATAACAGTCTCAAATATTGCCAAATATAATGGGTATAAAAACACTGTTTGCTTTGCAAGAAATATGTAATTTTAATGGTCAGTGTTCAGGCCTGAAAGACTTGCATATTGACTTGCGACTATAATTTCCCCCAAAGACTCAGATATGTTCTTCATTCATTTCAGAAGTTCTGCTTTTGAAACCTGTCCTTACTCCTCCTATCTATCTGGGCAGGTTACCCGGACCCAGAGGTGATGTGGCTGTGTGGTAAAGAGCCTGTGGCGGAGTCACCCACAGTGCAGATAGAGTACGAGGAAGATGGACGCTGCACCCTGGTCTTAGCCAAAGTTGTCCCGGAGGACACCGGTGTTTACACATGTAGAGCAACCAATGGCCACGGGGAGACATTCTGCTCAGCTAAACTCATTGTTCAAGAGTAGACTCATAACATCTACGCATGCAGAGATAAAATGTATAAACACAATGTTTTCGAGAGTGCCTTGAACAGTTGTATTGTAAATTCTTGTTTTAATACAAATGGGGACCAAACTGTACTGTGGCTGGAAATATATAATACCTGTATTATTGTACAAAATGTATGAACAGAAGAATATTGTTACAGAGCCAGAAGCATATATAAAGGTTGATATTTCTTCATGGGACTGATGTATGGTGACTGTCTTAAACAACATGCTGTTTCAGCTAAAACCACGACTATCTCCTGCCTTCCTCATGTGTGAATCATTCATCATTCATTCAATATTCAGCTGGTAATATGAATACATTATGAGTTATGAGGTTATGATAAGATACACTCTAACCATCATATTATATGTAAAGCTATACATGTTTCGTGTTATGTTTTCACAGTTAGACACAAAACATAAACAAACTTTTAGTGGAATATCAAAATCAAAGCACAGCATTAAAAACTTCAATTTAATAAAATAGAAATATGAGACTTGTTGTGGCAATGAGTGGACCAGTGTCAATAAAGGATAATACTGTTGATATTTTATATGTTTCTTAAGATCCTTCCAACAAGTAGCCTACTTTCTGTGTAGTCAAAGCCTGAAACTTTGTGCCATAGCTAAAAACTACAGTGCTCAGCTGTAAGCAAGAATATAGCTTTATCCATAGCCTCACAGTGGGGTCCACATGTCGGAGTTGCTTCTTACTTTAACTGGGTTTTCGCTGTTAAATAACACATTTTTCTTATGCTGGCTGCAACATCACTATTAAACAATAGGCAAAATAATATGAGCGAGTTCTACAGCTGCAAGATAAGATAAGATAGAACTTTATTTATCCTGAGGGAAATTGTTGTGAAACAGTTGCAACACACAGTAGGAGACGGTATAAGATTCTAAAATGTACAAATAAAATGTTTTATAGAAATATATATATAGGTATATAGAAAACATTTAAACATAAGATGAGCTGAGATGGGGTAAGGTGCAAAATTCAACAAGATGAGGTAAGGTGCAGTATTTAGCAAAATAACAACATAAAAAAATAAACCAAACCAAGCTGAGGGAAGTAAGCTACATATGAACCTAAATATAAAGAATGAAGAATATCAAGATGAAGAATATGAAGAATATAAGAGAGAGGACCTCAGGTTACTGTGTCTCCTCTGTCATTCTCACGACCTGAAATGGATGCGCTGTAAAGTCTTATCACGACAGGGAGAAAGGACTTCCTGTGGCGCTCTGTGGTGCATCCTGGTGGTATGAGTCTGTTACTGGTGTTCCTGTGTGAGGACAGCATGACAATGACATTACCTTGAACATGCAATGCATTGTTGATATGGGCAGATACTGTGTGTCTCTGGATCTTCCTGCTGTTAGTTGGCATGAATTTGGGACACAGAAGACAGTGAAACAATATCTTGCAGAGATTTGGGGACTGCATTTGGAACCTGCCCCCAGCCTGAACTGTTGATTGGTGGATCTGTAAAACAGCAATAAAGCTTGTATTATAATTTCAAGCCACTTTTTTTTCGGTTAATTTAATAAATTATATTTAAGTATAACAAAGAGTTGACAAGACATGAAAAGGAGAGAGGTGGCAGTTTTTTTTGTGCTTTTTATTTACACATTTAGGATGCACAACACCTTTCAAGGTAAATAATTGAAAAATAAAACATCTGAAATTGGGAACTTAGTTGGTTGTTCCTGATTTATGAATATAATATGTACCTTGCAGACAAATATGTTTATTACAATTATCAAGTGCTCTGTTATCAGTATGAAGTAACAACATATATCAATAGTTTCACTAGTCCGATGTTCATGCATGCAAAACAATACCATACATGCGCCAGTTTTTTTTATATATATATTTATTTTATTTTATTTTATTTTATACTGCATTTTTTTTTTACCTTCAAAACAAATAACCACACTGTAGGTACACTTGTGCTGTAGCTGCACAAATGATGAAATCAGAACATATATGAAATGAAAATAGAAATACAGAGATTGTGCAGAGTAATCTTGATATTTCTCATTAATATAACGTCTCAAACAAATTGCATTTCTGTTTCCTTAATTTGCTCTGCTAAATCCACACACAGCACATCATTAGTTTGGCTTTTGTGTGAATCTTTTTTTTCACAGATTGCGCTTGCCAAACTACCAGTTAGTGAGATTATATTCCTTTTGCTGTAAAAGCATAAAGACCCATGCAGATTATACAGTGAAGAGCAGAAAACCACTGAAGGTGTTGTAGTTCATGGAGTCATCATAGACGATCCTGTTTGCCTGGAGCTCCACATACATATTGTCTCCCACCTCGAGGGGGATGACCACAGCGTTGCTTCCCATGTCGTTTGAATCAGACCCTGTGGTGTCCCACACAGATGTTAGCCTCTCTCCGTTCTTCATGAGGCTCACGACTGAGTTTGGAGTTGGACTGAGGTTGTTGAACATTGAGAATCGAAAGAAGTACGTTCCTTTGACAACTGCTGTGAAGATGCCTGGCAGAATAAGGAGAACGGTTTGAATTTCACAAGCCCTCATTTGTTTTTTCTCTCTCTTTCTCTCTCTAACATATACTACCTGTTGCAGGATTGTAGCTATTTCCAGTGTTGGCGAAGACCCTCTTATACTTAAGTGGAGTGACAGTGGTGAAAGGTCCAATGTCTCCAGAGCCAGAGTCCCTGAGAGCTGCAGAAAAGGCCACCTGAGGTGTGCCTGCGTCCAATTACCACAAACACACCAGAAGTAAGAATTTATAAAGGGAAGAATCATATGATATCATTATATCCAATAACAATCCTTTGCTTTATGTTACCTGCAGTCAGGCTCCGCAGCTCCAGGACTTCTTTTTCAATGTTTTGCAACTTAGCCTCTAGAAGAGTAATCTTCTCAGCCATGTTTGCGACCTTCTCTCCCACTGCTCCCAGGTTTTGACTTGTGGAAATGAGGGAGTAGATGTCACAGCAGCTGGTTGATCCTGAGCAGTGACAGACTTTGTCATCATTTACATTAACTTCACGGTGCACTTCACATACACCGCAGCTGAACGCCACAATCAGAACCGCAATCCGATTCATTCTTGTGCTTTTGAAATCTCTGCCTCTATGCAGACTTTTCTCTGTCCAACCTCCCTCTTATACTTCATCCGACATTGCGCAAGACAACACCAGTTTCAGGAAATTCCCATTTACAGAAAATCGTCATTTCTTGAAACGGTTGCATCAAGTGATTAAAGATAATACATTTTGTTTATATACAGCATGTTACTGTGAGGGAAAGTTTACAAAGCGCTTTACATGTCTGAAGTAATAAAACATTGTATAAATCAAGATGAAAGAAGTGTGAAAAGATTTTAAAGATATTGATTTAGTAAACATGTTCAAACGGCATTCTGCAATTTGTCAGCCCTGCCCCATAAAAGTCAGACTGCACTCTGGTTAACAGGGAACTCAAAGATTTACAGCCACGCACAGTTGAAAAGAAACTGAACGTTTTTAAGGCTTTTTATCAAATAGCCATTAAAATATTCTTTCAGTTTTCTGAGAATTAGTTTAAACAATGTGTTCTTTGTTTAATAATCTCACTGTCACTGATTTTGTAGGAGTTTGTTCCTACATGGAAAGCATTAAAAACGTTGAACACCAGCCACTCTACAACACTCTGCCTCAAACACTCTGGATGACACACACGCTGCTTAAATATGTTTATTGCTTAGTTTTTGTCATGAAATATGTTGTCTGTCATCTTTAATGCGCCTGTTCTGTTACACACTCACTGAAGATTGTAGAGTTGCTGCTTACTTACTCTCTATGTATTCATAAGAGAGGTCAAGTGTCACATGAAACACTTCTCATACTCAACCCAGTAAATAATACCAATAGAGGGAATAGACTGTTTGCAACTGCGAGTTTAGTCTGGAAATATCCTTTCACCTAGACGTGGATTATCTCTGCCTTCTGTAAATATTGCCACAAGGAACACACAGATGGTGTAATATACTGTATTATATGGTAGTTCAGTTCAAATCCTTGAAATCTAACAGGAATCCTCACAGGTCTTTAGCGGAGAAGTTTGCACGCTGTGAGATTATATGTTTTTGTGCTTTGGGTGACACATATACTGCACCAACACCAGGACTTAACTCCTGTATGTTTAGTTTGATTCATATGTTCAGGCAATATTACCAGGATTCCAGACATGATTTTTTTCATCTTTTTCTTGGAAAAAAAAAAAAAAAAAATTTCCAGGGACAAATGTGTGGCAATGACTGTAGCAAAAACAACTGATCTTGTACTTTGTGTCGTTATAATACACATGTTTGGATTGTAAAAATCAGCACTACATGTCCTTTTACACGTTTCACATGAAAACAGACCATCAACAACCGAGTAAAGCTGGATGGGAGCGAAGTATTGACTGTAGCCTCGGGTCATTGGTACTGTGCTTAAACATCTATAAATATGATCCACTACACTGGAAATCCTTGCTTGTGTCAGGCCCAGTCACTGGGGCCCATTGCAAAATTATCAAAAAAGAAATTAAACAGTCCATTAAAAAAAAAAAAAAACATGCAATAAATGATGCTCGGACATAGATTTACCAAAATAAGAGCTTTTTAATTCCACCAACGAAAAAGTGCTAAACAAGAAATAGCTCTCAACACTTTAAGATGTTTCAGCGCTGAGCAGAAGTAACTTGTTGTACATTATCCCACAATATTACAAAGAAACATGATCATTTGACACCATGCATTTATTCCTGTCCCTATAGTAAATAAATATGTAGGAGAAACTATAAATAAATTAGCTTGTGTGTGGCTTATAAATAAATAGTTGTATGTAGTAGTATGTTCAATGTGAATGTCAATTTAAGGAGAAGATATGAATGTAAAATGAAGATCCAGCCTCCTGTGTAAGAAACATGTCGATAGCAGGGAGAGCAGGGTGTGGTTAAAAGTCCAAGTGGATGCGTTTCGAGAGGGAGGTCAAAGAAATTGGCTCATATCGACCGCCTCTTCAATGGCGCCTCCTGCTGGTTCCTGTAAAGTGTCGCTGCTCGTGACTCAAAGGCATTGACCATCTGTTTAACCACTTCGTCAAAGAACACGCTGGCCAGCTGAGAGTGCAGGAGAGACTTGAACTCGAATGACACCTACAGAAGACACAGGCGAGGGACAAAGACGTTAGCCAACTGTTTGTGAGACTCTTAGTTTATTCAATTGAAAGTTAAATTGATGTTGTGCAAGTTTCCGACTATAAACCCACATCTTAAACACATTAGTATGAGGCCACAGCAGGACCCTTCTCAAAAATTAAGCAAATACAAAAGTGCCTAAAACTTGCATTCTCTCCAACTGGCTGCAAAAATAAGTCAGATTGTATAGAAGTCTATGAGAGAATTACCCACCCTCTCAATTGATTTATTACCTCCGTAAAGATTTGCCTAATAAGTTTATTATCTCAATCGCTAGTTTCAAGTCTTCTTCAAGGCAGCATGATGTTCTTTTTGTAAATTATGGTCCCAGGGTATGCTTTGATTGACATGTCGTCGCTACCTCGGCGTTGTCCGGTTTGGATGCTCCGCGTTTTTTCGTCTTACAACTTTAACCCTTTCACAGTGTGTTTTTAGTTCATGAAAGTTAATTGCAAAATTTTGGTTGCCTAAAAATGTCTTGTTCAGCATTCGGTTGTACTTTGCTCCATTCTCGTGTCACTTCTGACTATACATTTGTTTTTAAAATAAATTAAAAAAAAAAACAAGAACCAAATGGCATCAGCCAAAATGTCAAACTTAAAAACTGTAGTTACGGTGACTACATCCACTTCTTATATATAGTTTATGATTTAAAAAAAAAAGGAGGTGAAAATGGCAGATAATTACAAAAATCGAAATCTAAGAAGTCTTTGGCAGAGTTTAAAGTCATTTTTAAACAGTCAGACTATTACTTCCTTTATATGTTAATTGATCATCAGTCTTACTTAACAGGTTCTACTGAAATCCAAATACTTCCTGGCTGACGCTGAGTTAATCTGCGGCAACATTAAAAGAAAGGTCAGACCACATGTCAGTAGCTCTTTAACACTGTTCCTGGCCCTGACAACTTTTTCAGGCCTCCTGCATGAGACACTCAAGACTAAATTTAGAGAATAATGAGATTTAACTCAACACTTCCTTTGAGTCAGTAATCTATTTACAACAGCACAGGAACGAAGACGTGGAATTAGTCTCTCTTTATGCATGCCATCTGATCTTTCTAATCCCATGGGCAAGTTATTCTTTTGTGGGTTTGTTAGTTATAATTATGACTATTTTATTCCTTTCATTGTTTACTTTATTTTCAGTGCGGAATGAATCCCCCCACCCATACGTCAAATTAATGTGGGTGCTGCAAAAATCTGATTTCCTCATGACTCTCACGGTCAGATATTACTTACATAGAAATCCACTTTGCAGGAGGCTGGTAGGTCTTTGGCTCCAGGGGCAAACCTCCATATTGTTTCAAGATGGCTGAAGAGGGATGCATTAGTACAAACGGCCTGTTTCAAAACAAATTACCACTTAGTTATTATTGGCTGGCAAAAGGCAATGAGCATACGCTGCAGTAAAATTAGTTCGTAGTGGTTGTTTTCTGGAGCTACCAAGACTACATCTTACCCTGACTTGGTGGTTTGGGATGACGGTGACTTCAGAGGTGTAGCGCTCCACAATGGGGGGGAAACCTATTTCGAGATCCGCCCGGACATCACCATTTGGACCTTTCATGACCCGAGACTTCTTGCACCATGGAACAAAGTGCTTGTACTGGTCCACACTGGCCACCACATTGTACATCTGCTCGGGAGTAAACCTAAACACACATCACATGAAGACAGAGGCAGATCCAATGAGATGTTGCCACCATTTTAATATAGATTTGTGAATTTAATGCTTGAAGTTTCAATTTCTATTTAATGTTCAGTTTGAAATATTTTGTAACCTTTGTTTAAAAGGTTTACTTTTACATATTTGTTTTGTTTAATTTATTTAGTTTTGTTTCAGATTAGTGAATTTAATATGTAATGTTACAAACTAGGGCTGCAACTCAGAAATATTTTTATATTGAATTTATCTGCCGTTTATTTTCTTGATGTATTATGTTAATAAATTGTCAGAACATAGGGAAAAATTCTGAGCCTAAGGTGACGTCTTCAAATTCCTTGGTTCGTCCAACACCCAAATAAATGTTGTATACGGTCATACAATTCACAGAAAAGCAGCAAATCTTCACATTTGAGAAGCTGTACAATAATGTTTTGCATTTTTGCTTGAAATGTAATTCAAAAAATGTTGTTTTTTTTTTTTTTTTAAACAAAAAACATGTACTACCTATACCTATACTTTTTAATTTAGCCTTTTTTAGATTTATTTTATCAGGGAACTCACCCTAATGTCCGGCACTCGGTGTACTCCATCCTGCGCGTGCTGATGGGAGCAGCCAGGTTGATGAAGCTGCGGCTGGGTGTGCTGACGGGGATGGTGGGGCAGAGAGGCAGGCTGGCCCTTCTCGTCACTGCCAGGGCCCCACAGGAACCCCACAAGTGCCTGAGAGGAAGAAATAATAATAAATAAGTAAAATTATAATAATTATTAAAAAAAAAAGTTTATATATATATATATATATATATATATATATATATGTTTGTTTTGTTTGTGGGAAATATACACAGAACATCACAGATGTATTGAGTGAGGGGGCCTGGGTGAGTAATAACTGAGTATTTATGTTGAGAATTGCATTTTCTTTTTTTAAGTGACAGCAAAGGATTCATTAACACTTTTCTGAAGAAAAACTGGATTCATAAGTCCCTAATATTTAAGTACCTACATACATTTCTAAGTATTTCTCAGTGAGCAAACCCACTTATTGAACCAGTACCACACGAGGAACAATAAATGTGCCTTGTTTTCCCACCAAGCCACAACTTGCTCTTCTTTTTCTTTCTGTGCAGAGGAGGAGAAAGTTTCTGCTCTTTCGGTTGTGATATGGAGGATAAAGTTGTGACTCACTGAGAGTCCCATGACTGTTTCGGTTTCTCTCTGCCAAGAGTTGCTTCACACGCGCACAGGTACACTTCCCACACATGAAGGTATGAATCTCACTAATAACACAACTTCTCCGGAAATGGAGACGTTTAACATCTAAATTACACCAACGGCCACATTTCGATAATGGAGTGACTTATCTAAGTCAATTCAAACTGTCCTCAGTATTTCGCTGTGAGCATCTCCCAGTATCACTCACCTGACATTTGCTCTTTTACCGTTCCCTCGCACAACCTTGGAGCAGTGGGCTTCAGACATGTGCAGCAGCACCTTGCGGAGGAGAGGAGTCATTTTGTTGGTCATGGCGAAGTTTTATTTTTAAAGGCTAACACAGGTTTCAGGGGAAACGTCGGTATGTCCACCCCAGCGGCAGCAGCAGCAAGCCGGCTGTTCTGACTGATGAGTCGCTGCACCTCCCCGGTAAGGACAGCAGTGACGTCACGAGAGGCTCGAGCCAATCAGAGAGGAAGGGCCCACTTGATTCAAAATGTAAAAAAAAAAAAAGAAAAAAAAAAAGAACCAATTAAAGGTGAGAACGTGTGTGTTTAATGACAGGAAATGATCAAACTAAACGGTTTCACAACTTAATATTTTTTAAATGAAAATGTGTTGAATGTTTGTAAAGCACTGCACCAGAATTGTATCGGCCCATGCATTTAACAATTTGAATTAATATCAGATGTATGTCTTTTTGTAAAACATTTTGTAACTTAACTTCATTTTTTTAATGTGTTTTAAAATGTATGATTATATGTTGTATTGTCATCTACTACTCAGAAGTAATCTCCTCAGTCCTTACAGAGACAGCCACATGGCGTTCAGAATTTAGACAATTTGGCTCGTATCACCCAAAAAATAGATGCTAAAGGAAATACAGATTTGTTGCTTTTTGCAAACAAATATCCCACACAAATCATTTGTGATTGAATCACAGAAAATATTTGAATTAGAGTTTGCAGGCCTTTGAGAGGTTTCAACGAGCAAGACAAAGTCCAAACAATACTGTGTACTTGAGCTCGTGAACAAGCACAAATACAAGCTGTGCACACGATTCACCTGGACTTTGGTGCTTCAGAGGATGAAAGTTTCTCATCTACATTCACATTTACTGTGGAAATGTTTAAAGCAGAGCAGGGATTCTAGCAGCAGCACTCTAATACGTAAAATAAAATGTTTAAACTACATTTGATTTTAATGCAACATCCTTTACATAACTCTAATTATACTCTGCATAATACTGCAGGCTCTAAGAGGCTGACACCTATGGGTGCTGTATTAAGTGTTACCACACAGTCAGAAGTACAGTAGTAGTGCAGGATCCATTTCAGGATCTTCAGACTGTAATTACGGCACCTGGTCAGGGAGGGATCAGTCAGTCCTATCAAAGATAGTCGGACATGTAACGCGTAGACGTACAGGCAACCTGTCTCAGGTTAGAGGAGAACATACTCTCATGGGCTTAACAGACCCAGGCTGATCCAGCAATTACACAGCGATGGATGCTGTTCCAGCTGGACCTCGTACAGCCTTTACCATTCAACATTCAAACATTTATCATATGAAAATCTTAAGTCTCAGGCTCCTCCAGCAATGCAACATAAAGTATGCGTAAGACATAAAAAACAAATAAAGAAATAAAATAGTGCAAGAGATATAATGGTGCAAGTAAAATGCAGGAATAAGAAAAGTATATACATATAAAACAGAATAAGATAAAACAGAATGTAAAAGGAAATATTGTACTCAAAAGCTAATGTTGGCAGTTAAACTTCCACCTTACAATTTACTTACAGCTATTCAGAAGGACACTTTTTAACTCTTCATAGGTTTTAAATGACCTCTTTTAGATTTGTATTGAAATAGAAAGGTGTGGCTTCTTGAGGTCGTGGGTCAGTGGTTTAATCCTCGGCCTCTGCAGCTAACATGTCAAAGTGTCCTTGGGCCTTGGGTGTGTGAGTGTGTGTGAATGTTTATCCCCACTCTATGTGGCACCTCTGACTCTGTATGAACAGGTGAATGATGACATGTGTTGTAAAGTGTGTCAAGTGATCGCTAAGATTGGAAAAGTGCTTTTTAAATGCATTTACCATAAAATACAATCTGCAGTGAGTGTATGACAGATATTATCCAAACTAATTTCAGTTCAAATGCTTTATTAATTTCTCCCTCAAGGGGTATTTTAAGGCAAGCCTTTCAGCAAACAATAGAAAAGAAATACGACATACAATATCATTAATTCATGTAAAAAATTCTTGCATCTTGGAGAAACTCCTGAGAGCCTTCATTTCTTTTCTCATTTCATTTCGGATTGAGGAAGCTGTTTCTGTTTCCTTAAAATAGCCAATGGGAAATTACATAAGATAATTCTTAACAATGTGGTGCAGAAGCACACCGATCCCTGTGAAAATATGCCAACCAGTTTGGTAAGAACACTATGAAATGACGGGAATGCTGCATCACCCAAAACATAGGCTAATACTAATACAAATACTTCTCCACCAACAAGAAAATTGTCTATTTTTCACATCTTTATATTGTGATAAGGATTATAACTTTTGATAAGTAAGATACAAAAATAGAAGCATGTCCATGTGAACTCTACTTACAAAACAGTGAGTCACAGTGTGTCAACTTTAATGTAGAAAACAAAACTGAAAAAGCAAAAACATTCACCTCTGCACATAAAGAAAAAATGAAGAGCACGTAGTTGCTTGGTTGAAAACAAGGTAAAATTATTGTTCCTCAGCTGAAAACATGGTTTTGCTCAAAGCACTGATGTACCGTGAGCCATCTGGCTCTGTGACCTTCAGTTTGGTGAGCGGTGGCACATCACCGCTGGTGAAGTATCTGAATGCAGGGCTGGGTGACTGGATGGCATCCAGAAATACCTTGGAGACAAAAACAAGCACACCGCTGGTTAGATGTGCAGGTGCTCTTATAATTCTGATCCTCTATCAAAGCCCATGCAGCTATACAAGAATACACAATTACAAGGGAAAGTATTTTATGAACTGCACATCATATTTTACAAGATCATCAACGGCTTTGTATGTACAATCTTATATTGCAAAGTAAGCAGTAACTGTAGCTGTTAAAGACATGTAAGAAGTTAGTATTTGTACTTCTGAGTTAAAAATGCATAGTTACATTCCACCACTGTCCTATGCAAATGTGTAAACCATGCATCTATTTTAAAGGAGTTCAATGGCAGGCACAAAGTGTACAGCCAGCGAACATATTTTATTTTTAGACAGCAGATCAGAGTAACTTTTTGAGATTGGTGTGGAAGTGCTTAACAGTCTGTAAATCTGTTTTGTGTGTCCGAAATCCTCCCTTTTCTTTTCCTGACTGAAAACAGTCCCATTCGGAGGAAATACTGAAATCGTATAATTAAAAATGCTAATCAGCTTTACAATAATACAAAATGACTGATCAGTGAACAGCCTTTAAGCCCGCAAATTAGTGAAACCATCAACTGCTTCCAGCAGAGTCCTAATAGATGACTGATGGCTTTGTTATTTACTGTAGACATACAGCATACCTTTACAATGTCCTCAGTGTCCTGGGCGGCGTTTTGGAAAACGGAGCCACAGTGCTGCAGGTATTTTTCATAGAGGCTGAGTGTGAGAGCATCGACCTGTTGCAGAGACGTATCCCCGAGCTCTGCCTTCTGCAGGTTGACCAGAAAGTCCGTGTTGACTGGACCACACTCAATGAGACTCACACTGCAGGATGAAGCATAATCAACACTTACAGTTCACAGTCAACAGCCTCAGGAAACAAGATGCAGCTAACTTTAAAACTCACTGGATATTGAAGTGTTGCAGGAGGATGGCCAAACTCTCGCACACTCCCTCTATTGCAAATTTACTGGCACAGTACACCTCATTAAAGGGGAGACCTGCAAGAGAGAATGAAGCACGAGGACGGGATATTTTGGCAATTTCATGCACGGCAGCAAGCGTCAACAGGATATGTTTTTGCAAAGTTCCATCAAATGGTAGAAAAACTGCACATGTGGAACTCTGTTGACGTTCAGTGATTCCTCAACCGTGTTCTGGTCTTACCTTGAAGCCCTCCAGTGCTCCCGGTGACCAGGATGCGGCCCTGACCCTGAGCCTTCATCTCCGGCAGGAAAGCCTGGATGGTCTGGATGGTGCCGAAGAGGTTGACCTCCAGAATCTGCCTCATGGAGTCCAAGGACTGCACCTCCAGCGGCCCCATCAAACCCACACCAGCATTACACACTGTGAGCAGCGATGGGAGTCCCATGAACACACACAAACTCCAATCTTAAGGCGAGGCACTGCAGGCCAAAACATTGTTTTTTCATGCACTGGTCAATTTTTAGAGTTTGGCCTATTTTTCCTTCTATAACATTCAAGTGGAAACAAAATATCCAAAATCCGCATTTAGATGTTTATTTTACTGTTTATTTGTGTCTGTAGATTTATCCTAAATCCACCAAAAGTTAGGACTTGATTATAAACATGACATTTTCGAAAACCTGTAATACAAAAATTAATTGTATTAATGTAAGTAATCAACTGAAGTTTCATGGGGGTATCTATTATTTGACATTTTTTATCCTATTTGCCGGTAGTGTCTTGCGAGATGTGCTGTATGGAATTTTACAATCTTTAAAGGCCGAAACAAGTTTTTTTTCTCAGACTCTGATCCATAAATCTCCACTTCAGTAGCCCTTACATACACCAAACTTTCCAGGTTTATTCCTATCTATATTCTGAAGGTTTTTACAGAGGGGTTTGTTCATATATCATTTATAGCCTGCGTTATAGAACATTTTATTCCTAAAAACAAAAATGGATGCTGAAAGTATTTTCTGATTTATGGAGTAATACAAAGAGATATCCAAAATCCCCTCTGTAAAAACCTTTGACTCTAATATGTCAACTAAATGAAACAAGAATTTTAGAACCTGGCTTTATGTTCAGATTTCTATTGCGGACATTTTTGCAAATTAGCAGAAATTATGAGATCATGGCTCATTTGCACATTTAAACATTTAAGCATTTCAGAGAACTTGTAATACAAAACAAAAGATTGTCTTAATGTAAGTAATCAACTGGGGAAGTTTCGTGGTGATATCATTCACCTGTAGTGTCTCCTCTCTAATGAGAACACACATACCCAGAATGTCCACTCGCTTCTCCACCACCCTGTCCCTCGCATCCAGGATGGACTGCCAGCCGGCCACGTCCATCTGGAGGATGTCCAAGGTGTCCTTGTGCAGGCTTTTCACACACTCTATAAGACGCTCCTTCTTGGCCAGGTTTCTCATCGTGGCATACACTAAACAGAAAGCAGCACTCAATGGCATGTCCTGATACAGGTTTTGCAATGCTTTCAAATCTCGTATATGATGCAGGATATGTTTTCTTGCGTGTGTCCTGTCAGGTTATTAGTTTAGTCCAGTATCACATACATCAGAAGGTCCTTAACGTCAACACTTCCTGACCTAGTGCCAGGCCCTAAGAAGACACTCAAGCACATCATGTATACAGTGAGAGACCGTGTGAGCTGTGGTTACCTTTGAATGTTTTGTTGGGGTCGGAGGCCAGCCGGACAGCCAGGCTGAGGCCGATCCCCGAGGAACAGCCTGTGATCAGCACCACCGTCTTGTCCATCGAGCCCGGCTCACAAAGTGCTCTGCTCTGCTTCAATAGAGAGAAGAGGATGAGACGGAAAACTCTTCTTCTCTGTGTTTTTACATATTTCGCTATCACAAGGCCAGTTAATCCTAAACATCTTATCGGCCACCTGGAGTCCTCCCCTTCTTTCACACGTCCTTGTTAGTATGGTTGTTTTGTTTTGGCTGGGTTTTTGTGTGATGAGACATGTGAAAAACATTACTGGGGGGGGTTAAAATAAATGTTTAATGGTGTAAGTGTAAAACTGCAGCATAAATATAAGCACCAGGTGGCAGCGAAACATCGTAATATCAGTCACACTGACTCTAAGGCTGCTGCATTGACCATGTCAAGACAATGTGGCTGAGAATAGAGAGGAACACAAAAGGTTTGAGTTCAAGGGGTCGAGGAGGGAAATGTCAAAGTGCTGTTCTCATAAGGTATCTGATTGTGGAGACCCTGCATCCTTTTCCTATACCTTTGTTAGAGGAAAACTGTTATTTTAGGCTAATTGTAACTGAGAGTTGTCCTTTGGTGATGCCTATAATATTCTTTAAATGTGTGACAGAGTAATCTCAATTCAAAGGTCACATATTCTTAGTTTTTAACGACATCTCACAGTCGAGTTGAGATTATGTTCCTTACGCCGATTGTTCCCGAGATTAGGAATAAACTTTCATGCTTTCAAATGTTGCTGAAATAGAGTTTTTCTAATCAATGGTTTTAGGACACTCAGGTACTTTGCTAAAATACTTTTCAATGTCATACAATTCTAAGTATTATGGTTATTATTGTTGTCACTATGTCATTTTAACAAATGTATTATTACAATTAATATAGTTTTCATTTATCTATTCTCAATTCTATTCATTATTTACTTTTATTTTCTATCTATTTATTTATCCATCAATTGTTTTATGTATGTTCTTCTTGTGTCTTTGACTTCATGTTTGTTCATGTGGAAAACATGAAACATAAAACTTTAAAAAAATATTCAAAACACCAGTACTTATCAATGTCTAAATTAATCTAAATTAATTACGTGTTTTGCCATCTGTGATCACAAGGAATTAGGCATTGAAAACCTGAAAATGAAATGTGCTTGCAGGTCCAGCAGGTTCTATCATTCAGTAGTAAGTAAATCCATCCTGCAAGTTCTGAGCGGTGAGTTCACTAGGTGGCGACAAATCCTCATCTAGCAAAACTTGGGTAAAGTCAATAATTATGAATTTAACATCTACCAATTATAAGCTGTCAAGAAACACTGGACATAGTGCTGCTTTGGATGAATTATTTGGTAAAAGAAGTGTCTTATTCTCAATACAGAGTGTAGAATATATATAAATATACTTTATTCTCTGTCCCTCTCCTCTCTTCTACCTCTTTTGTCGCCTTCCTTCTACATGTTAACTTGTTTCCGTCCCATGCACAGTCTCCTACAGCTGACTTTTCTCACCAGTCAAAACAACTTGCATCTTTGTGCAATATTTCAGCCGCCTGATTTGAAAGAATTTCTAATGCTGATGGGAGCAAACCAAGTAGGAATTTCCTGCCATTTTCTTGCGTTCCTCTGCTTGAGATGGCATCAGCTTGGCTGCTGTCCCAGAGTCTGTGGGACAGATAACAGCAGGCCTTGAACCTCTTTCAAATATCTACAACTCCCAAGCATTGTTCAAAATCTTGAACTGCTTGACCTCAAACGTTACTGGCTTTCAGCTGTTTTATGGTCTCCTGTGTCCATCCATTCCTTATTTCCATTAAAAGCTCTTCTTGTTCAGGTTCATGAAGCTTAAATACACATATTCGGCCATATGTGTGCATGTTGCATTGTTACTGTTCTTGTAGAAGAGGCAATGAAGCACATTGATGTTGCTACTTGTGCCAATTGCTTTAACTTGAGAGAAAAAATAATTGCCAGTAAAAAATGATAACTCATCGTCTTTCCTCTCTGTCAACCGTGCACAGTCAAGCAACACTCAGGAGTATGGACTGCACTTCATCCATCAGTTGTTTCTGAATCCATCCTGGCAGCGTGGCGCATGCTATGGTCCACGGTCTGGTGCAGATGGGCAGCTTGCTGCTACACGTGGCCGACAGTCTCCCTGTGGGCCAGTAACTACCAAGAGAAGGTAGAGTGGAGGTTCTGGAAAAGCCTTTAAAACACCTCCTGGACACGATTGGCACACAGCACCCGAGAGTAAACAGACTTCTGAAGACCTTACAGCCCTTACAGACCGTACATCCAACGTTTACAGCCGTGTGACTTTGAGTCATTTTTGGGAGAAAAATAAAGTGTTTGTTGGAAGTGGTGGAAATGCATGAGACTGAGCTATAATGGATTCTGCACTGTGACCTTAGTATCTGCTACTGCTTCAGGAGCAAAAGCACAACAGCTCCTTGTCAGTCCATTCATGTGCTCACCCTGTGGAGGACCAGGCCGAGTGAGTCACATCGGGCTGTGCTATTATAGGGCAGACACGTGTAATAAGTACACGGTGCAGACACAATACGAGGTTTGTGTGTGTTTCAGTGGCTGCAGAAGCAGATGTGCTCGACAGGATGTCCCATGTGAGAGTGATGAGCAGAAGTGAAACAGCTGAAGACCTTGTGTCGTGGTGGTTGTGGTGAAGCTGAAAAGTCACGCTATACCTGCCAACCAAGTTAAATGAACTTTTATATGAGGGTGTTTAAACTGAAATGAATAATCCAGATCTCACATTTCTCAGAGATTTTGCCTCACTTTTCAAGCACAAGATAAAGCAATGGCAGATCAAACTTGTTCTTAATCTCAAAAAAGGGATATATAGTTTAACTAATAAAGGATAAGACAGTAGACACAAAAAAACACTCTCTTTTTAAACAATTGCCAGAAATGCCTTTATTGTCATGGCATAATCATGTTAGACCTAAAATCAAACTCTGCCAAGTTTGACCCGCTGACGAAGGCTTGATGCCGAGTTTGTTTTTAGGTCTAACATGACTATGCCATTATAAAAAAGCTATTTCAATTGTTTAAGAAGAGAGTGCCTCGGCATTTACTTGAAGTTTTTGTACACTTATCCAAAAAAACCCTCAAACTAACACTATTTGAGTCCAGGAAGCGCTCCTAACAAAACTTTTTTTAGTATAAAAAATTATCTTAACGGAATGGATAAACAGTTAAAACAGCGAGCCAAGAGTGACAATAGGTAAACAATATAGTGATGAAATAGATAGTTAAAAGTAATGGTAGGGCAATTGCAAACTGAACCAAAACCGACCTAAACATTTCCAGTTCAGTTGCATTATGATATGTGTAATATATCCATCAGCGATAGTTAAATAATATCCAGTTTAAATGAACATTTGCAACATGACGTGCAGGGATGTGGGGCGCATCTGACAAAAGGTTGGAACCACTGCTCTGCAAGATATCTCGCAATGTGAATTGATACACTGAAATACAGTTACTGATATTCATGTATGTATTTGTGAGACAAGAAACCCTTTTTTTGGGTCCTTTGTCATTTTGTTCATTAAAACGAAGACAGAAATGTGACAGAAATGTAATATTTTGGCTGGTGTTTTTGTCTCGTGTTGACTCTAAGGCGAAAGGTTCAGCCCGTAGTGTTCACATACGATATCAAATGAAATCGTCCCTATCTGTCTGAGAGGTGTTGTTGCACTTTGTAAAACCACCGTTTGACTGCTGGTCTAGACTTGATGGATTGCATGATTTTAACAATGCGTCTGCATCTGATCCGGTAGAGTTACTGTGTCTGTGACCTTTTCTTGCCTCTCCTCTCAGACACATTTAATCCATATCCTTTTTCGTCAACTATAATAGTTCATCAAACTCTAGAGCTTCTCAACATTTTTACTTACTAAACATCTTGCCTGGAGACAATCTTATTTATGGTGTTTCTCCAAAGTCTTTTCTATTTCAATATATGATATGTGGTAAAAATAGAAAGTATCCCCTCTTCTGTGAAGCCCATCCAGCCTACAGGACAACTGGGACGGTAGTGAGAGGTCGAAAGAATTCCCTCCTCTGAGAATGTAATGCAGGGTGATAAAAACCCAAAACCAAGTAGCTATAACTTCATATGCCTATTTATACACCAGCGACTGATGAGAAATGTGACTGTTTTGACGACGGATGGCAGGTTTACTTCACTGAAGGGTAAAGAGAGAGCCTGAGAAGTGCACAGTGCATTTTTCACAAGGTAATATAGAGGGAGTGTGGGGCTCGCTGGTAAAACCATCATGTCTGCAACAGGAGAGGACGTGTGGAAAGTATGAACGCTTTTCAACTCATGGAGATGGAGTCAGCACATTTTGAATTTCTCAGAAAAGAATTTCCCCAAGAAACGTTTTTAAATGACGAGCTCAATCGTTATTATTATTACTTCCTGATCATTTGTGCTTGAGTGTAACTAGTTACATGTAATGAAGTTACACAATGAAATGACAAATGAAATGTAAATGGGATCAGTTACTGAGATACATATGTAATTAAATTACAGTTACAGTTACTGTTGTTGAATACAAAGGGTTTTTATCCAATAAATATTATATTCTGTAAAAATATATATGTAGAATATAACATTCTCTCTGTTGCTCTGTTTCCAATCATAATTCAAGTTATATTTAACAATGTTTATATTCATTTTTTATCTTTATTTTTTTAGGACTTTTCAGCTTTATTGCCCAGTTTAAAACATTTGCTATAGAAGTGATCAAAAAGTAATCAACATTAAAACATTACTTTGATGAAGTAATTCAAATAGATAAATTTGTTCTTACATTTTTAACTGGGTAACTAGTCATCTGTAACCTATTACATTTCAAAAGTAACCTTTCCAATACTGCACTTATATGCAAGTTATATTCTTAAGAAAGAGAGAAATGCAATCTGTCTGAAATGATTATTAATAAAAAAGCCGCAAGACCATAATTCATTGTGCTCAATGGAAGATCAAGACGGAGAGAAACATAAAGAATCTGAATCAAAATAGGTTTTTTGCAAAGTAGGCTGTTCACATACAAGGAATGTGTCTTGGTGTTCAGTGCATACAATAAACATATTCGGAGGAAATAAAAATTCAGGCAACATAGTGCAAAAGTCAAGAAACATAAATATAGAATAGAAAAATGACAATGAAAATATTAAAAAGTTACTATAAAAAATACTATAACATATATGTAGTAATAATAAAACTATAATGTATACAATATAACTGTGTTTTGGAATAAGAGAGATGTACTGTTTTGTGCAACATGTGCAAAAAATACAAACATTACAGTCTCGCTGGGGGCCAAAGGGAGGGGTCTGGGAGGGGTCAAAGGTCACTCAGGTCGTGTCATGAGAGAAGATTAGATCATCATATTTTATACACGTTTATTTTTTATTTATGGGATCCAGGGGTTATGGTTTGCCTGCTGGACATGAGACTTTACGTCAACTGTCACCCTCAGGGCCACAGCCTGACCTGCCGCATTTAAATTCCACAGAACAAGTTTGTATACAAAACCTCAGAGCTCCAGGAAGTAGCGGGGATTGTGTCATGGGAAATGCCCCTCTGTCTTGAATCAACTGCTCCGAGGCATTCTTTCTCTCTGTTGGATTGGGGACATCCTGTTCCAGGCGCACGAGTCTGTCCTGGGACTAGACCTGGCATTTATTTAGCTCAAAGCACTGATTTCTTAGTCATGGCTTAAGCTGGAGGTCAACGCAGGACAGTTCCAGCGTGTACGCATTCCCCGTGCAGCTGCACCATCATGGTGGTTTTTGTTCGGTCGACAGGCACAAACCTATCTCAGATATGTATCGTGGGGGGGGACTCGTTACGTTGTGATATCCAGCTGGTTAGATAACATACACAAGAACATTTGTCAAGAAAGTTTGGTCAAATCCCTACGGAAAACTACCGATGGAGCCAGACGACACGGTTGCACCGGGCTGCTTTGTGGGAGCAACACATTTGAATGTGAACCACGGAAGCACATTAAACAAACAAACAAAAAAGGACGCTACTAGATATTTCACATATATTTTCTGAACCGTGAAACTGTTCAATAGCACACATTCCAGTGTTTAATCTTTTCTTTCTTGGCCCTCTGTCTCTTTGCTCCAGGTGCAGAATGCCGGGCGCTCCATGCATCAGTACATCACCTGTGATGTGGTGAAATGAAGTGATGGGTGGTGTGTCGGGGCACGGCAAGTGACTCAGCCATGCTGGTATTTACCTGCTGTCGTATAAAAACAGTTCTCGGCAGTAAAGGCAGGCATGTTTTCGCACTACCACTGTCACTGGTGCACAGTTCTCACGCCTAAGGGCTTCTTTATCTCTCTCTCTCTCTCTCTTCAGGCTCTCTCTCTCTCTTTTTGTCTGAATCTTCTTTTTTACTAATGCTTTTCAATGCACCTTCTTGTCTTCTAACAGACACTGAAAATCAGTGGTGCACTCCACCCACCACCTGGTTACCTGGTTACCAGGTTACCTGGATACCCTCTGTTTACAGCTGGGCCTGGACACACAGTAACTAAGTGTGTAGACATAGCATGAGGCATTGTGTGAGCATGTAAGTGGCAAGACGACCTACCCACAAACATAAACATCACACCACACTGCTTTTTCATTTGCATTTTGCAGTCATACGTGCCTCCTGTCTCTCCTTTTATGAAGCTATTTCCTGCGTGCTCATGTGCAAATGCTCTGCAAAGCCACTTCCCCTGGCTCTCAAATGCATACAGTTTACAAAAAAAGAGATGAAGGTGCTTTGCAGTTGAGATATGGAGTGCTTACACCTGACGAATGAAGAATAGTCCCGATATTTGTCTTGCATTGTTGCCGTTTTATCTTGTTTCCTGCTGCTCGAGGCTTCTCATCCTATTTTATTAGCTTGCTGTTAAAAGGAAGTCGCAGTGAAACCACAGCATACAGTCTGTCACCTTAGAAAATGATGAGTACATGACCCATTTTTACAGTTGCACAATCCCCCTGCCTCAGCTTTCCATTCCCAGGAATGAAGAACACACTGACATAACATTTCACACCTGTGGCGTGCCAACCTGCTAAATGCCTATCACAGTTGTGCTCCCTCTTTCTCTAATTGATGTGTTTGGAGGATCATATTTCATCAGGGCACTTTGTATTATGCGCTCAGCACAGGCCCAGCATGTCCCACACTCCCACAGTTGAGAGGTAATCCTTGTGATTACTTCAACAAATACTAGTCTCGCACACCTGAAAAGAGAGAAATGTCGCCAGTCTTCATTTCTAACATACCTGTTCTGCTTGGTCATTGTTATTGTTTTCCCAGACACTGTGGAGTTCTTATTGGTTGATTCCTTAACGTTGTATGTTCAATGCTAAATTTAAAAATAACTGCAGTGAAACGGTGATAGCCTTGCCGTGCAATAAAAACTATAAAACTCCACCTTAAATCTCTCACATAACTCCATGTTCTTGGAGTATCTGGGTAACATGATGTTTGTTATTCTCTTCCACTTCCATCTGTTGTTCCTGTCAATTTCAATTAATCTGCGACCGGTGAAATGAATTCATATTCATACATTACTGTATGTTGCTTAGTGTTTAGGTGTTTCAATGTGTAGAAGACTGCAGATTATTCTGATGATGATATATCAGGTCTCTGACTTTATGACGCTTCTCTACTTGTGCTACTGAAGTTACATAGTGTCGCTTTATGACATTTTATTTACTTTTTCATCTTTATCTCCTTTTTTTCTTGAGTTGGAAGCTTGACTTTCACCTGTGTCTTTGAAGGCTCCTCCCGGCTGTGTAACTTTGATACACATTCAAATTTAGAAATAAGTGTTTGGTCCAGAAATTGAAATATGATACATACAATGTCTTGCCACGTGAAAGAGCTAGTACAAGTTAAAGTCAAATACCATAATTGCTCATAAAAATATCAAATAAAACAAGACTAATATGCCTCTTAAAATATAGAAGACTTTTTGGCTCCCTGTACAACAGCAAGAGTTATTTATTATGACAGGGAGATTCTATTCCAAATAAACAGTGGATTATGTAAATGTCCTTTTTCTGCACAACCTCCCAGTCTGAGCTAAGGATGCAGATACAAAACATTCCCAAGGACCATCTGGGTCTTATCACATCTCAACATCATTTCCTTCACATAAAATGAGTCCAGGAGCCAAGTCCTTTAAGTGTGTGTTTACTGGAAATACTGCTACGTGCTAATCACATGTTACTCCCTATTTTGTCATATCAGTGGCCCTTCAGTTTATTGCTAATGTGATATATCTTGCTCTTGTACTAATATTCTGTCCATGCTCTAATGTTGTTGGTTTTAAAAGTGATTAGAGGGAGAGTTAAAGGTGCATTTGGACAGAGATAGTAGGGGTCGCAGTGACATGCTGGGGAATTTCTCAGACACCCTTTTGGTTGACGGCAGTTTAATCTGTCTTGCATTTATGAGATGGCACATTAAAGGTCAATAGAAAGCTCTGGGAGACGTGCTGTGCTTCATCATCCTCCGTATGGACGTCCTCCAACATGGGCAGATCATTTGGCTATATCTGGGGCGAACATTTTTGCTGACAATTTATTATACACGGTAATTATTACATAAGAACCTTTTGGCCTATAATTTGGGTTTCAGCGAGTAGACTTCTGTGGAGGCAGCAGATAGCGTTAGCATGAGGAGAGGAGCCCAAACGCATGATTATTAGCTGCTGGTTATATAAGATGGTTTTTCCATGACTTCTCCAACCCAAGAAATCAAATTGAATTCTGGGGAGTGACAGGCATGGCATTCTCCATGACGGGCATGCGGCGAATGCCCTGATATTAAAGCCTAATAAGGGCCTTATACTGAGCTGATCGGCCAGTTTGACTCTCAATAACATTCCAGCTCTTCTTAGTTTCTGCTCATCAAGCTCTTTTGAAATCACCTTCAAATTATTTCCTTGTTTACGGTTCATTCCAGGAAGGTGACAGGATTAGTATCTGAAAGCAAAGGTGGTGTTCATGCCCTCCACGCCCTTACACTTACAGTCAACTGAAACAGAACCTTGAGAGGTCGTAAAGTATCCTATTGTATACAAAGCAGGCGTCACTTCCAAGGGTATATGCTAAGAAATTGTAATGTATGGCTTTATTAATGTTAACAAATAATTTTAACGCTTTATAGATTAGTAATCCATCACAAAGGCTCCTTCAGTAAACAGTTTACTGCTTAACTCTTGGGTAAATGCTGCAGAGCCTCCAGTGATGGAAGAAGTCAGATCCTTTTCTTAGTAAAAGTAACAATAAAACTATCCAAAATTCTCCATTAAAAGTAAGTTCTGCATTTAAAATCCTTCCTTCAGTAAAAGTGTAGAAGTATTATCAGCTAATTGTACTTAAAGTAACAAAAGTAAAAGCTCTTGTCCTGCAAAGCAGCGTTTTATGGTGGTAGCTGCTCCAGGTAGAGCTAGTTTTACCGACTTTATATACAGTTAGGCATTTTAATCCAGTGGGTTTCAACATAAGGGTCTGGCCCCTCTAAAAGGTCACCAGATAAATTCCAGGTTGTGTGACGATTAATGAAAAAGGAAAGAAGAGAAACGTGTGGGACTGCTAACAACTCATAGACATCTGAAACAAAACAAGGGAACCCAGACAGACAGAGATGTTTTCTGAAAGGTCGTAAATCATTGGTTTAATCTTTAAAAATGTGTTGTATTTTACAAGATAATTATATGCTTTTATGTGAAATCTCCATTTGTAAGGTAACTAGTTATTATATATAGCTAGTAAGTGTAGTGGAGTAGAAATATTTTCCTCTGAAATCTAGTGTTGATCTATGAAGCAGCAGAAAATGGAAATATTCAAGTAAGTAAGTGAAATAGATTACTTCAATAAATGCACTGCATTACTTTTAGGAGCTAAGTTTAACAGGTTATTACAAAGTGAGAAAGATTTGACTCATTTGTAAATGCAGACACGATAGCTTATTAGTAAGTGAGTAAGTCATTACTTAAGGGTCATGAGTTTAAAGTTGGAAATAGGCCGTGAGGACTAAAAAAAAGACTGAAGAAACTTTACACTCCACACAGATTAGAGATGAACTTATTTTTGAATTTGCACTTTTATTTTACTGGGATTTGAAGCGTATAAAAGCAAAGAGGGAACACGCCTCATCCTTGAGAACTTTGAATGCATTCAATTGAAGAATTGTCTTGGCTGTCGGAGTCTCACAGTGGACTCAGCCAGATCACATGACTGCTCTGTCTCTGGGCTCTTTGATCAGTGCTTCGGATCACACACTGCAGTGGACGTGTGCTGCTCTCCTCATTAACGTTACACTCCACACAAAGGTGAAATGACATCAAAGGTGCTGGAAAAGTCTTTCATGAGAGAGATGTCAGACTAGATTTGGGGTACTCTCCTTTGTATGGGGTCATTTTTTGTTTCCCTGTGTGTGTTTGTAAAACCATCTTTCTACGACTCACCATTGCAGTAAATGTACATCTTAGCAAATCGTTTCGTAAAGTTCTGATGTCTGAAATCTGTGAACACGTACCTTAATACAGTGCAAGAAGCCTATTTTGACAGCTATTTCTGAAATGATAATATGTGACATGTCTTTAAGGCGCTCATACTACAGTTTCTTCATGTGAAAAAAAGAAAGCCTTGAGGCTGTTCTTTAGTTAAACAATGGAGAGATCTGTAGTCTCCAAATGATTCATCTGTCTTCAGTCTGAGTCTTAACATTGATGTGGCAGCAGATTCCTCTGGTCTGGCCTTGCGTCAGCAGGGGGATTCCTTGAGATCCAGCATCTGGGTGCTGCATTCTTGCCGTCCCTACACATTGCCATCGCAACGCTCACGAGACACAGCAGCTCGACAGCCGCAGTCGCAGACAGAGTCGCTTCCTGTCCGCCAGCTGGAGTGAGGGGTGTGAGAAACAAGATCACTGAGCTCAGAGTTATGACCAGAGAGGCGAATCGCAGCAAAGCAGCGAATAACCCCATCCCACAGTGCCGATGGTCCTCGCTCCAACAGACACTCAATAGACGAGGAAGAGAGACAAAGGAGCGATTCAGTGTCTGTTAACACAAGAGGCTCTGTGATTAATAAATTACTAGGCTATGAATGAAGATAAAGATGTGTAGGCTTTGTGACCTCAAACTTGAAAATCCAACTCCTCTTAGATCATAAACACCAAATTCAGATCCTCAGACAAATGGTTGGAATTGATGGGGGAGAATATATTAAAATCGGACAGATGGCCCTTGACTTTATTTGCGGGGTTTCGAATTAGAGGAGGGCCTGTCTGGGGCGGGTGTCCCATCAAAGTGGGGACACGCCCTCACTGTCAGAGCGTTTTATGTCCCTATTCAGCCTGAGGAAGAAGCTGCAGACCACTGGAAGCTGGACACTCTCCAACTCTTTAAATATAATTTTAAGAGAAATTCATTTTACCTCTACACATTTTGTCACTACCAGCTGAGCGTGATAGTACATGCACACTTAAAATCCCTCACGGGGATTGTAAAACAGGAAAAATGCTCACTTTTGTCGAAAAGGCAAGCAAGCAAATTCCTTCCTGTGGAAAATGAGATTGTTGGACTAAAGTAAGTTGATGTTTGATTCATTGGCGGCTTTGGGTCACTTGTCTGATTGGTGATGTGATGATCTGAAAAGAGGGGTGTGATAAAGAAGGCAGTCTCAACACAGAGGCCTGGAGGGGCGCATGAATAACTGGCTGTCGAGGTGAGCTATAAGTCATAGCTGCGGGGTCCTCGAGTGCTAAGCTAGTGGAAACAGACACATATGAGTGCATACACGAAGTGTCTCCCTGGGAGGTCTTGTAAGGGTTAAAAAGTGGGAACAGGATCTAAAATGATGGGAGCGAATGAGCAGCCGGACTCTCATTTAAGTTCATGAGGGTCTCGGGGTGGCCTCTGGATTTACTGAGTAAGAAGTATTTGTTTGTGTGAATGAGAACAAAACACAAGAAAACAGTAGCAGGCTCCTGGGCCACAGCCAGTGCTCAACAAAATGGGATGAACTATTTCCGTGGAAAAAGAAAAGCGATGATCCAGACCCTCCTCCTCATTATTTCACTATTCTGCAGCTTTGCAGGGAGTCGAGAAAATAGCTTTCTGAGCCGTGGATCAGCTCCAGAGTCTTACAGGAGAGTTCAGGTAAGGAAACACAGGTATCATTGTTTGTCTGACTCATTTTTTTGTGTGCTTTTTTGCTTTCTGTGTTAAAGATCCGTAGCAAATATATTTCGGGCCATGAAATTTGGTTTGGCTCTGCTTGGTCCCCAGAGGATGATTCCTATATTATGTTGACCCCCTAACCTCCTATCACTACTCTCTGGACACAAATCCCCCTGACCAACACTTTTGGTACAAGTCTCCAGGTATGTCATGGCTGGATTTCCACAAAATTAGCTGCTACATATTCTTTATTCCCAGAGGATAATTCCTATTGATTTTGGTGACCAGCGCATATTTCTTCCAGTGTTACCATGAAGCAATAAATATCATAATCTAATTAGCAGATTGCCCTGAAACTTACTCAACACAATTATTCTCCCTCGTGCTTTTGTAATGAAGAGTGGAGCAGATGGACTTGAAGAAATAACCTTTTATTCAAGGTTTGTGCAGGCAAGGCAAAATAGATTATTACAGAACAAAACCGAGGATCCAACAAAGACTGAACTGGGACAAACACAAACGACGCTGGGGAAATATGCATTACCCTCTATAGTGGACAGATGTGACAGTGGCATAATCTTCTTATCTAACTCTCCGACAGAAAGCGGATAAGCACATTTCCCAAAATGTGGGACTATTCTTTGAAGCACAAAAACAAAAGACTTGTTTCCAGCATTATGTGGTGCACCTGTTCACAGTATGAATAAAAGAGTTGCCATGAAGTGTGACAGTTGCAGCAAAATAGAAGGTTATCCCCTTTTGTGACCGTTGACCCAAACCTCCCCTCACCTCATTCCTCATGCGAGCCACAAAGGGCCACACGGTGACAGAGCAACCTGCCCGCTGATTACATGTGGTCAAGCACAAAACACCAACGCAAACAGACACAGGAACAGGCAAACACAAATCACTGTCAGGCACAAAAGTCTGGATCTGGTGTAAACTGGTAAAAAAATAAGCTTTTATTAATACACAGTCGAGTTCTGGGGTTTCTCACGCAAACCTGTGACCTTTTAGCTCACAAAACCTACTGTACCTTGTGCGGTTTTACCTCAAAAAAGTCTTGACCATTGTATTTTTTTATGAGGCCTGTTGAGATTTTTCAGCTCATTTTAAGTTAAGACCTTCTCATAAACCAAAGCCACAAAGCTCTCCCCGATGGCGTTGTGGTGGGATGGACGTAAGGCCGAGGTTAGAAAACCCCTTCTCCCTCGCACAAACAAACATATTCTTGAGGGGGAAAAAAATCATAAAATTTGAAGCCACTCTTAAGCCAGTTGTGTGTTTTATTTGATAATAGTTTTTATATTGCTTCACATGACATATTTTGTACTTATTGCTGAGCTCATGGCCAGAGGAAGATAAAAGCTGGCATGGTGCTGTTGGAAAGTGTGAGCAGCTTGTTGCACTGTCACCACGGCTACGCAAACAAGCACAGAGAACCGAAGCGGCACGCTTCAGCAGGTAATCATTAGTAGCCGGCCGACCTTTGACCCCTGCTATGCCTCAGATGACATATGGCCGCATCTACCTGCTGTTACTAGAGTCACTGGGCTGTGTTACCCAGTGTGATGTAAATGCAGTGAGCTGCAGCACCAGTTTCTTGTAGTTGTTTCATGTAGACTGTAGCTCTAGGTGCTTTGCCTGTCCAGGGGCCACTTTTGCAAAATGACAGGGGCCCTCACTACACAAGCATTGATAATAAGTATCAGATACAATGAATAAACATTAAAACATTAAAAGGCCCAAAAACTCCTTATCTTTTCTCAGATATTTTTGCTGCATTTAATAGCTTATAATAACTATATAATAATAACTTTAACTATAATAACTTTTAGTTTGTAAATGCTTTGGTTACATTTGAAAGAGTTTATACAAAGCTGAACAGAACCTCTTCCATCATGCAATCACTGAATGATTCATAAACAGAAACTATAAACATAAACTGCTCCTACCAGGGACAGAATGAATCGCATATTTAAGATCTTTTAATGTATAATACACATTTAAAATTATCCTCATTCCTGCCTAACTGTTGCTCTTTTTCAGCTAATAGTTGTCTTTCTCTGCATATAGCTCAACCTCTCCATCTGAACTTTGCACAGCCTGAAAGGCCATCAAGCAAAGATCAGCCTTGTCTCTGTTAATTATTCCTAATTATCCCATCATACAAGTACACAACTGGCATATTTGTCTCTCTGGACAGCCCTGGCATTCTGCGCACTGTTTACCCCATATCTGGTTTTAAAAAAAAGGAGTGTCTGGGCCCAATGTACTGCAACATTTCCTCCGACATTTTTTTTCCCATGTGTATCAATTTAATTTAATTGTGAATTAGAAAATGGTCCGTGGGCCAACTGGCAGCCTGTCTGGCCTGTGGGCCTTAGGCTGAGTATCACTGTTGTAGGTGCATTGACAGAGGGTGCCGGTTTAAGTGCAAAACATGATTTTTCAAGTAGCAGGAGTACAGTTTGTACTTATAATCTATCAACACTCTCTCCCCCAGAGGTATTGCGTGTCTATCTGTCTTCTCCAATCACTGTGTGGATGCATATTTCCTTTCATGAAACAACCCCACCTTTAAAAGATAATCAGGAAATTCCCTTGGCAAGAGCCTGCCACAACAAATAGCATAGAAATGTTAGTAAATGAGCGTCAGTCATGTGTGTTTAAGTGCTTGTTTCTGTTGTCTTCATTCCCCCTTTCAATTTATCTTGGTTTCTTCACCTTTTTCTTTCCTCCCTGGTATTTCTTTCTGCCAGACTCACACTATCCTATTTCTTAATACTTACCATCCCACCTCCTCCTACCTCCCATGCTCAGTTTCCAATTAAAATAAATTTTTTCCATTTCTCTCCTGAGTCAGACATTCCAAATGTATTTCTCTGCTTCCCCGTTTCCCCTGTTTTCTTCTGTCATCCTTCTTCTACCCACTGGGGTGTCTTCTTCTATTACCCTCTCCTTCACATTTGTGCCATTTACAGTATATTCTTCCTAGTTGCTAGTTTTAGGTTTATCTGACCATCTCAGAATGAAATGAAAAGCCAAAATTCCCTACTCCATTTTTATCTGGGATTGCTGGGAAATCGTGTTTATAACCATCAGACTGCAATTGCTTTTTTAAAAACATTTTTTCCCATGTCATCTAGCTCCGCCTAAGTCAACAGTAATTTGTTTTGGCAACCACACGGATAAGCTTTTGATGGATGGCCACGGGTGCAGGACTGTGTTGGCCAGTATTTTTCATTCCGTCCAAGAAGGTGTCAGCTTTTAAAATTCCCCAAGGTTGTGTTTAATCTCATCTGATATTATCCGAATAATGCCAGTGTTATGTAGGCATGAAGCATGTACCGTGAATTGAGCTGTGAAAGGCTTCATGTTGCCTGTTGTTGGATTAATGGCACAATGATGTGACTGTGAGGGGGGATGGAGACTGGAGGCAGAAGCAACAGCTGAGAAAGCCCTTTCAGTTTCTAACTTGGTCTGTCTGTCTATGGCTAAGCCTGGCTGCATCTGTTAATGCCCACACCCCAGCGGCATTTAGGGTGGTGTAATATCTAAATCTGCACGTAGCTATTTTGACCAATCTAGACACGCTTTGTAAAGCTGTTTGGTGAGTTCTTGCATGTGGAGTCATAGAGACATAGCTCAAGAATGTGCTGCCTCTATTCTCTGCTTTGCACAAGTCTCACTAATTCATCCCCCTGTTGAACATGTTTATACAGTTTTTTTTTTTTTCCCCTTTGCCTGAAGGAAATAAGCACCTTACCACAATCACTGCATTTACATGCAAACAGAGTCTATCAGACGTGTGCACAGCTATAGTTACGAATTCCTCCGTTCTGGGAGGTCATGTTGCCAGAAAAGTGAGGCAGGATGTGGCAAAACGTCTCCTCTGCTGACTCTACCGTAGTGCAGCTTTCATCTTCTCTCGTCTTCTCTTCCTGTGCTGCTGCTTTGCATCAACCCACACAGTGTGAGCTTGAAGAAAACAAATCAGTTACTGCAACCAAGGGGGGGAAAAAAATCTGTAAAAAATGTATGTGGGCAAAAAAAGACGTGCAGTTCACACTGTTTCCACTGCAATCAGTCGGCCTGCAGCTCCCAGCGCTCTACTCTGTCTTTCCTCAGTGTTTCCCATCTGTTGCATTGATCCTGAACATCATGTCACTTTTTCCCCATTAGATTTCTGGGTCAGGAGAGATGAACCACAACCAGCTGTTAAAATGTGATTAACGTCCAGTGTAAGTCAAGTGTTGCCTCTTTAAAAACATCCCCGTGCAAAAGGTGGCTGAGCTTGCTCCAGTTGCTGATTGTAGCACCCGTGGTGTAAAACATAGCTGTTGCTTTTAGCTGATTTGTAACAGACTATGCCATCATCATACATGTATGTACGCCTGGAGGGAAGCATTTGACAAATGAGGCTCCCCTGAGATTGTGAGGAGTTGAAAAACATGTGCACTTACTCACTTGAGGCATCAGGATACAGGAACAGATGCTTAAAGGTTCGACGTGTAATTCCGAGCCACCTGCTCCACAGAAATAGGGGGCAGTATTTCACCTCTAAACTGGGTCCATATAATCTCTAATGTTCATATTTTAGTTGTAGTAGTTTGGCATATTTATTGTTCTCTAATTTATTCTTTATGTTGTGTTTTGCATTTACTCCTCTGTAACGCATGTCAGTTAGTCAGTGGGCAGGAAAACCAAAATTCGACCAAACTGGTGAAACTCTGAGAGTTACACATTGAACCTTTAAACCTGCGATAGGTTTAGGGTTATGGTTATTTATAAATGCATGAATTTAAGTTGTTCCTATATGGATCAAAACAAATAAACATTTCTGATAGACAGTACTCATTTTCTTCATCCTCTTTTTCATTTTACCCACTGTTTAGTTAACCAAGCTGTAATTACAGATGTTCCTTCAATCCAATGAAATGAACAAGTAAATAAATGACTCTTTTGAAAGAAGACTCTAACACCGTCAACCTGCACACACAGGAACATTACCTGTTTGATTTTTATCTTTATTCCCAAACATTATAAACAACCATTGACTAAACATAATGGGGGAGGGCTGTTCTATCAGAAGCTCCGACTTCACATCAGAAAATAATGTCATCGCTGTCGGAAATCCAATTTGAGGATTCTCAACCGGGCCACACACCGCTTCCCCTCCGGGCCTGTTTGCCAAGTGTTGTCTTTAGATTACAAACAAGGCACTGAGATCTCAAGCCTATTCTCATGTCTTATTTTTATCCCACCTTCAGTGTTTTTTCTCTGTTGCCAAAAGGATTAGGAACTTATCTTTTAATACCACTCGAGCGTCAGCCCTGCACGTCAACCTGCAGTCTGGAACTGAATGACTTTCCAGCTCCAGTGTTTTAGGAACCCACTGATCCTCCCCTCTCAGGCCACAGTGATGTTTGTCCTTTTTGTCAACCACAGTAGTTGATGTGGCAGAAATATCAGCAGTTCTTCGGGGCGAGAGAACGGGTTAAGACACGTGTGTTAAGCATTTAAATCAACCGGAGCGATTGAGCTGTTTAGTTTTATGAGGTGCCAGACTTTTTCTGCTGCATTCAGACTGCTTTACACTGAGGTCACCACAAACAGATTAGATATCACACCACTGTGTGACCTAGGCTCGCCACCATTGCACCACTGCACCAATGATTTATAGACTTAATTAAAGCATGACATCATGTATTACATCGGCCTAAGTTAGCCCTCCCTAACCCTGTAAAGTGGTAACATACACGCTATCTACCCGAGCAAATTAGGGTCTACCAGTGCAGAGACTTGGAGCATCAGTTGCGTGGTAATTACAAATTGCACAACACATGGCGCATAAGATGTGTATTGAAGCCCTGTATATGCAGCCAAAGAAGGCAGGGAACACTTATCGACTGAGGTGAGATTACCAAGTAGCCCTCCTGAGTCTGAACCCATTCATTACATGGAATCCTCTTTCGGCATAAACAATGGTTTACGACCAAGAAGCATAAACAGAGCATTTAGACAGCTTGCAATCATGCTCTGTAAGGATTCAGCGTTTTGCAATTTTGCAGATGTAGTCTTGTTAACACGGCAAATTTCCTAAAAAAAAGGCTTTTTCATTCTCACGAAATGATGCTCGTATGAAAGCTACTGTCAGCAGCCATCAGGTGTTCTCGTTCAGAGATGGAGGTAAACAAGGGAAGCCACGGAGAAACAACCTAGAGTGAGAGCTGTTTCAACTCAAAACTTCTTCGAACAAGGACACCTCATCAGGCAGACATTCGCTGGTGCCAGATGATGGGATACTTCCTCAATCCTACCTCCTCCATGTTATAAGCGAGGGGTGGACACAGGTCATTGTGGTCTTTCAAACAGAAAAGAAAAGTCTGGGATGTTATCAGGGGAGGACATATTTACATAACTGCATGGGCCTCCAAGCAGACTCATAAAGGAACAGCAGCACATTTAACAGCCCAGTGTCACGAAGTCATGGAAAAAAAAACACTTACATAATGAGACCCTTCCCCCCGCGCTCTTTTTACACACTCATGGGCGAGAAAAAAACAGGAGAAAAGAAAGGACATCTTTGAAAATGTGGACAAAAGACTGTCTGTCTCCAACACATTTACCTTAGGGAGTCATAGGAGAGCGTAATAGTGTACACTTACCCTGATCCTGCAAATGGTCACTTCTTTAACACCGGCCTCCTTTTGTCCCTCCACCTACAACCTTTAACATCCTCGGGCTCTTCAGCAGTCTTTTGTACAAATTGCAATTTTACTAAGAGCCTATGAACGTCTGTGCACTTCACTATCATACATACAAACTCAGGCAAACATAATGCCATACCCTCGTACCCTATCAAAATCCCCCTTTCATCAATCAGATCCATATCTTGGACACTTTTTTGGACTGGACACCAGGCGTTAATCTACAGGGTCAAAAGACAAGAGCTGTGTTTTCTGACCCAGTCATGACAAGGACTGTTTGTTCAGAAAGTGTTTGCGCTCCCCAGGTCACGGCTGAACTTCTCATATTTATGTTAGCTAAACTGCAGGCTGGCAGGCTAATTCGCCGGTATGTGTTTTCATTAGGTCTCTGGGGCCGGGTAGAGCTCCCTCACTAACGTGGCTCCTTCGAACTCTGACCCCAGCTTTAATGGGAAGGCTGGCAGAGAAAGAGGGTCAAGGCTTCAGAGTGGGCGCACTTAGACTTAAGGTAACAATTTGAGGAGGCGTAACAGGTTATGTAACCTTGTCACTAGACACTAATGACTCGATAGGACCGGAGGAATGTCCACTCTCAATAGGTCTCTTTTACATCAGTTGCTGTTTGTGGCAACAAAATTAGCTTTGGTATGGTAAGATCGGACAAATCCTGCCCTGTGTGCTAGATAACAGCTATGTAGGGCATGTGACAAACCACAAGCAACGTGCGCAGCCATGGACCATAAAACCAGTACAGAGGGACCTGTCATCCTTTCTTTTTCTTCACTCCTCCTTTTCCCTTGAGGTAGCTCAAACACTCATGTCCTAATTATGAAACATGAAGAATACCGACTGGTATGAGTCTCTCCCTTCTTCAGGACAATGATGTGGCCACTTTTATGATGGCAAGAGTGCTGAAACAATAGGTTTACCATCTCTAAAGCTTTTTTAAAAGGTTCTACAAATGGCATTTGGCAACAAACAACTATTTGCAATGTGAAGATATAGTGTAGTAATGTCGTCCTGAGGGAAAAAGTGAAGTCATACTCCTTCTGTGTGTTGTTGTTTACATTGTGCATGTGAGTGCATGTGAGAGCATGTGTGCGGCTGGTTAATGTAGCACTGTGCTCATACCATGGATGTATTATATGAGCTGGATACCGAACCTTAAGATGGCACCAAGTCGGTCCAATGAGGTCCACTGAATGTGCGCAGTAGTGTCACCCTGCTGGCCCCGCCCGCGAGGTCCTGCTCATCCCATAGACCGATTTTTTAATCGCTTTTCTCAACTCAAGAAAAGTTTCACAAATATAAAAGAGTCATAATTGACCTCGTGTCAGCAGCTTTACAGATGTCTCTGTTACAATGGTGGCCTATGGAGAAAATGCTTTCTGGGCCGCAGGGGGAAAAAATTTAAAGCAAGGCTGAGCGTAACGCCCGCCTTCCATTTGCACTGTTTTCGCTGTTAGCACCATTAGCTGCTAGCCGGCTCAGCCATCACCATGTTGAGAGCCATGTGGAGGCAATCCCTCAATCATAGATATGGTCTCCTTTGCACGAAGTGTAAAACTGAGGCAGAAAACCAGAGCTTCCATCAGCAGTTCCTTTATTGACTGGGACTGACTCTCAGCTGGGGGAGGTTTGGTGTGTGAGGGTGTGTGTGCTGCTCTGTTTGCTTGGGGTCATCCCAGGCCTCGGTCTTTCTAACAGATTCACAGTTTCACAGTTTGAGCATCAGAAAACCTCTGAAACTTAGGTGACACATTTTCCATGGAGTCAGGTCATCGCGCACTCTGCTGCAGGCCATAAATACCAATCACTTTTCCTCATTGGCTTCTCCTCATGTTCTCTATCCTGGCGACAGAGGGACTTGTGATGGTGAGTTTTTCTATCACTGATTTAAATATTATAAAAACCGAATAATCCCCTAACGATCATCACTGGCAGTTCCCTCAAACCTTCCAAGTGTCTTTGGCCGTGCCATGCATGCTGATGAGTTGTCTAATGGGATGTTTTGAATTCTTCATCAATGACATGTAGGTTCAATGGGCAGAAAAACAACTCTCCCACAGATAACAAAACAAAAAGCTGTGCAGAAAGCCCCAAGGGAAGCGTCACATTCATGGCTGAGCATTAGTGTGAGAAATAGTCTCACCTGTAGAACAGCCAAGCTCCGATACAAGACTATAACAAACATGCTTGAAATGTTTCGGAGCGTTTGTCCGTGCATGTGTTTTTGTTTGAGTATAAACGTGATGTATTTTGTTTTGCCTTTATGTGTTTTTGTAGGAGTACATTTTGGGGGTTGGCGGGCACAACATTGGGCTAGAAGTAGGGTGGGAAATGGTTGAATCAAGTACAGCGTTAAATGACGTTTAGTTATCATTTGAGCATGTTGTTGACTAGACCCAGCAAACACATTTGAACTCTTTGCCGTATTTAGTTCAAGTGTACCTGAACTTTAAGGCCCACAAATGTAAAGTGATGCATAATAAGTATTAGACTGCTGTAAATCATAAGGGGAGAAAGTGCAACAGAAATTTGACCTCCTTCATGTTGATGTGTTTTCATGAGAACTATTCAACTGAAACTAATAATAAAAAATAAAAAAATGTGTTTATGTTTGTGTACCTAAGCTCCTGTCACTTGATTTCACCACTTGCCTTCTGATTTGTACCTCCTCTTCGGCACATTCATTGGCTTCTGCACTGCGGAGCGTCAGCGCAGGGGGCCGGCCCCGGACCAGGAGTTTATTGTCAGGAATGTGTAGTAGCACTCGAACTAATTTACCGCACCGACTGTGCAGCCACACTCCCGCAGAGCGTCATCCTCCTGTTTGGGACGCGCGCACTGGATTATCTGCCGGTGGTTTTGACGCAGCTGCTGTGCGACCCCCCTTTTTGTCATGCGAGTTTTTACTTGAGAAACTCCTCTGTCGTGTGTTATTTCGCTGCAAGAAGTCCGTTTCAATTCAAGCGCGACGTCAATGCCAGATTCTGCAAAAATGAGCAAAAACGGAATGTTGACAAAGATCCACACGAGGATAAGATCTGACCCCTTCACAGCCAATTACGAGCTGGTCGGCAGAGAACTGGGCAGGTGAGCTCCTTATTTTCATTTGTTTTTCTCCAGCATTCATTGATGGGGGGGGGGGGGAGAAACCGTAATCTGTGTGCTGACTTTGCTCATGTGCTGGCGAGATGGAATTTGCAACAGTATCTTGAGTTCATGTAAATCTTGTAATTATATTAAATATGCTCTCTGCACGTGTTAAAGGGAAGCATATTAATTGGATATTTCCAATCCCGCATTCCATCCCGGGGAAAGGCGCAGATGGAAAACGCGCTTTGGCACGCGCAACGGTACTCCTTTTTTTTTTTTTGTGCGTCTTGAGTGAAGCCTTCTGAAAAGTTTTACAGATAATTTGGATTATAAAACAAGGTGGACAGTAATGAGGCATGTGTAGCTCCTGGCCTCACACAGTTCTGTAAAAATTAGGAGGGATTTAAACCAAACTGCACGTCCACACACTGCTCTTATATGTCTGACATCTCAGGGATTTAAATATGATATTTTACTCCATAAACTGTGTTATAGTTTCTGTCGATGGCCACCTATGTGGTCTAGTACTGTAGATCGTGTAGTGTTTGAGGGGGCGATAATGTAAACTTCCTCAAATGTCTTGAGCTGAACTTATCAGTTTGTCATAGTATTAATATGTCGCATAGAGGCCACAGAGGTAAAGTTACAAAACAAACAACAAGGCCAATGAAAGAACAGCAAACATAAAGTGACCCCTACCACTCTTGTATGTATTTTTAAAATGAAAATCAGGACTGTGGCACTCTCTCTTCCAAGCCATCTACCATCAGACACTTTTCTCTATCACTCCTCAGCCAAATGCATTTTATGGGTCACACTCACTGATGTGCACATTCCATCAGTAGCCTATTTAAGTGGGGATTCCCCAATGTCCCAGACAATAATGACTTTCCTTAAAAAAGCTTTCTGAATTAACACAAGGAGCTACGGTTGAGTCCTTGGGTTTCACTTAACTCGGCAGCTGTTTGATTGCAGTTTGTGCCAATTCTGCATCTGTCTCCATGACTCCAATGCATGTTCACTGTAAGTTAGTTTGCTCCTCAGCAGAGAGTGATGGCACTGCCTAAATAAAGAGTCAGTTGGTAGCAGTCACTTTTCCTTGTCAGACACCATGGGACATCCTGGGACAACAGTCGTGTGTGTGTGTGTGTGTGTGTGTGTGTGTGTGTGTGTGTGTGTGTGTGTGTGTGTGTGTGTGTGTGTGTGTGTGTGTGTGTGTGTGTGTGTGTGTGTGTGTGTGTGTGTTCTAAACACCCCTTCTCTCTCCTCTCACCCTCGTACCTCAACCCTTCATCCTCTTTTCCTCCTCTTCCCATGAGTCCGACCCAACAACATCCTGAGAACAGGCCTCATAATCGCATTAAGTGCAGGAATGTATGCCTGCAGATCAGCTATGTAGTCTGTACATTAGGAGGGATGTTGACCATATTAGAACTTGTAGGTGGCTGAGTTGAATTCTTCTGCCAAAGGCCTCTTTAGCAATTAGACTCATTGGCCTTATTTTCACAACCTTTTTCATCATCAAGCCTTGCATCGTGAGTTGTGTTCCCCTGCCGAACTGTTGCCAACGTGAAAGCAGAAAGAGGAACTCATGTCGCTCTTTCTGTGAAGCAGGCAAATGAGAGCTGTCATTTCTCATCGCACTTCAGACATGAGTCAGGGCCCCGCTGAGGGGGACAAAACGCAGACTCCACAGGAAACCGACTTCTCAATCAAATTATCTCCATCTCTGGAGAGGAGTTAGTTTTGTGTGTCACTGTTTGATGTCAGACTGGTTTCAGACAGATAATCTGCAAATGAGCTGTTCTGCAACAGGATGTTTGAGAAAGTACTTATTAGTGTTAGTCAGAGTTTGGTTGAGTTTTTCTACAGTAACACAGCTAACTGTGTGTTTTTAATAAAAACACACCAAAAAAAAAAGTGGAGAATATATTATATAAAATGATATTAAAACACTGTGATGTTAGTGACAGTGTGTGAACGTAGCCGGCTGGAAGATGGCCATGTTTAGTGACCTCTGACCTGTTGTCAGCCTTTTGAAAAGGCCTCCCGTTGCTCCTTTGCGTGGTCAGCGGTCATTCCTTTTCACTCCATATGTAGTTCCCAGCCCACAGCGAGCTGCCCTGAACTTGGCTAATTATGGAAAAGGCTCTGAAAAGGCTCTGACGTGTTTTCGCCTTTTCACTCTGAACAATGAGTCGTCACCATTCGAAGAGACTGGGGGGGGGACAGGCCCTACAGTAGCCAAAACACAACCAGGCTCTGGTTCCCCCCAGTTGCTGTTCTTGGTCCCTGGCACAGTGGGCTTGGAGTATCGCTGTGTGGGAAAATGACTGGCACCATGCTGACTGGACCTTTCTGACTTCATTTACATTCTGCCCAGTTCACAGTCATCTGTTCATCTTTTCCAAAGCCCTCTGCAGCGTCTCGGTATTGTGTAGGTCATTAAAACATTGAGATGTTATTTGGACATCGATGCTGTGGTTACAGGCTCCATTTTCGCTTGCTGCTTAGGCTCCAACCTGACTGTAACAGCAGTGACCCCCTGCCTGACCGCGGTCTGGTGGGTGGTCCTGCTCTCGGCGCTGCTGTATCAGCCGACCGGTCAGCTTTTGTACGATTCTCAAAAGAGAAGCAGGCTCTGTCCGAGTGGCTGGGCGGAGGTGTCAACACAATCCCATTTGTCCCTGCTGCTGTCAGCTGTGAAGAAAGGGAAGAGGACAAGGCCTCATTATCCGCCTGGGAGGGACGGCTGGTGATTGTGGTCACAAGAGAGGCAATTCTGCACACATCGGACATCCTGCCCACACCCACGGCTGACCCTTAACGCCTCATATGTATCCATCAATGTATATGCAGCTAAATGAATGGTAGTGATGATGTTGTAAATGTTCTTTATTTTAATCTCATGTTTTACCAGTGACATCCAGCAACCGAGCTGTTGCATCTCTTTTCTTTTTGATTGACCTTAGCCTTATCATGTCCCTGCCCACTATTCAGCGGCTCTTGCCAAAACTGTCAGCCTTATCTGCCTCATGTCAGACTCTCCTGAAGGCTAGAGGAAGAGGAGGAGAACGGGGGGAATCTTTAACGAATGTCTAATGCCGTCTCCTCCCCTGTACTTTCAAATGATGCAGATTAACCTCCTTATCTCTGAACTGTTCTTTAACCTCGCCTACAGTGTTGCACTCGTGGCCGGCTGGCGGGCTGTTCCACATGCCTTGCACTGTAATCTAAGTTTCACCTCATAGCAGTTTAACTGTCATGAGTATGTCCAGTAATTTTAGCCTTTCATTGGCTGCAGTTTCAATGACCTAAATTTAATCCAGTGGTCCCATTGGTTACTGGGATGCAGAACAGAACCATCTCTAAACCAAATATATTTGAAAAGCCAGTAATGTGGTTGTGATTATTCTGTCTCCTCACTAATCACTCGCCCGCTCTCTCCCCTCTTTTTGTATCCTAGGGGAAAGTTTGCAGTGGTAAAAAAGTGCATTGAGAAGGCAACGGGGAAGCAGTGCGCTGCCAAGTTCCTGCGAAAGCGACGGAAGGGCGAGGACTGCCGCATGGACATCTTAAACGAGATCTCCGTGCTGGAGTCGGCCAAAGCAAACCCCTACGTGGTGGCGCTGCATGAGGTCTACGAAACCAACAACGAAATCATCCTCGTTCTGGAGTGGTAAGACAATACTGTGGACATTACAGAAACAACGCCGAGGTCACTGAAAAATAAGCCGTCACACATGAGCAGCCTTGTCTGTCACTCCTAAGTTTGTTTGCACACGCCCTTGCACCGCTGCTGCTGCTCTGAGGGAAAGTGATGGCTCTAATCTAAACGGCCTTTTAAACTTTCCTCACTTGTCAGTGTTCGAGCCATGCCAGGAAAACTGTGGATATAATGATTAGGCCCTCAACCATTAGAAGGGAGATGAAAATCCTTTAATCATCACTCACTAAAAAACTTTCCATGAGTTGAGGTTTTCTCATACAGAATGTCTGAGGGATTTGAGGACACCAAACTGGCTCCTAGAAAACTCCCTAACATACTGTATGTGTTCAGTTCTACTTAATAAGCAATACGTTTTGATCACGCATCAAATCGTACATGCACGTCATGCAACATCCTGTATTGTGCATGACGAGAATTGCTTTGGTGTTTTCATGTGAATTTTCAGCTTTCTGATCTGTGAAAAAAAAAAAAAATACATCCTGGCTTCGCGTAGGTACAGCCGCAAGTCAGTCAAGTCTTTCTCACCTCAAAAAAAAAAAAAAAAAAAAATCCTCACACATGTGAAATGTGTGACATGAAGTCAGCCTTAAATGGAAATTCTCTCTCTCTGTGGTTAGCTGCACGTCTCATCGTAGCACGACACCTCAGGTTTCTTGTTATGCGAAATGAACCATCAGGAACCGTCACTTTAAATACCAATGTGGCATTTTGTGAGAGATAACAATTTTTAAGTACAAATGAGTCAGTTACACTCCACTGTGAGAACATACTGCTCAGGCTCAACATGCAGGTGAGGTTGCTCAAGCTGAGACAAGCTGCTGGTTCAGTGACCCAGCAAGGTCATCCCAGCTGTCTGGCTCTGGTCTGGGTGTTAAATGACATGATGCACATCCAGTAAGTGTTCTCTGACTGCTCTAATGACGGCGTCTAATTAGGATTAGCATCTTAATTACCTCGCTCGTCTCATTACAGGGAGATAACACGGGGCAATTATGCTCGAACCACGTTCCCCTGACCCTGTTCCTGAACTGCTGGCTGCAGGAGGCCCTCCCCTCCCCAGTCTGTGGTAGTCATCCCCATCCCAGACATGGAATGCCTCCGCAGAACAAAAGTCTCTCTGTGGGGGGAGTGGGGGGGGGGGCTGTGTTTGACCTCTGACTGAAGTGTGAAAAGGGAAGTAACACCACAGTTCACCCCTGCATGCCTGCAGAGAAAACATAGCAGGAGGTCATTCGGCACTGGTCCACAGTTCCTATTCGGCTTTCAAATGGAGCTGCACTGAGAGCAAAAGATCAAGCAGCCTGCACATGCACAATATTTTAGCACTTAAAGAGCTCCATTTTTTTAAATGTCAGCTCTTGCCTTTTTGTTATTATTGTGCTGGACGTTTTTCCTAAAAGCTGCGAAAGCACTCTGTGAGACCCTTGGCAACCGAAATACTGCATCTTCAAACTGTCTGACCTCGGCATGAGTTTCAAGAATTGCAAACCATTTTCCATTTCCTGTGGGTTTAAATGTAAGCAGCAAGCAAGGCTCCCAAAAGTAGCACACGCTACCACGCTGGTATGAAGTGTTGTGAGCGCACACACTCTTCAGATCCACAACCACATCCTTGGTAATGTCAGAGAAATAAAAGCGAGAAGTTGAATTCTAATCATCTTTGAGATCTCCAGCATAAGTCAGTACCATAGAAACCATAGACATGACTTTAAGATACTTCTGCAATTTATGCGTCTTTCATAACTTTCAAGTGATCTCCTTTTATTTAGTTCGCCTCCTACTGGTCTTTCCACACTTCTAATAGCATCTTTTAAAAAAATCCACACTCTAAGAATAAATCTTTTTAGCTTAATGATATGATTTCCCTTACTGTGGCATGACTTATTTAATTTAAGATTTTTCCATTTTCTTATTTCTAACTACCCTTGTTCAGAAAGCATTTCCATGTTTATTTCCTATAGTGCACTAATGTATTCAGTGGGATTTAATTGGACTATGCTAGAGTACAAGAACTATATCAGGTTGGACTTGAAGTGTTTGACCGCGTTCTGTTAAGGTGACGTCAATGAGCACCTGTTGGTCAGCCAAGAAGGGCTTGGACCAAATAGCCTTTCCTTCAGAACTAAAAGTAGGTTGACCTGGCTTACTGCTTTAAAATATCCTTCATATTCTATTATTCAGAAATGGAGGCTCCTCTGTTTCCAGCTTGTGTCTTCGAAAAGGTTGTTTAGCTCCTCACTCGGTGCAGGGGAGGATGTCTCCTCCACACTGAAGTAGTGTGTACATTAACTCTCTTGAAAGGAGGCAGAGCGCGGACACAATATTTAGACTTCAGGGGAAGTATCGGATCATTCCTAAGTGCTTGGCCAGAAGGTGTGCAGTCTGTTGAATTTAAACAAGATGGTCTTTATCAAGAATTTAAATCCTCTCAGGCGCTCTGCTGACAGCTTAATGAAGCTATTGAGACACTCTGTCATGTCAAGCATTTAATTGTTTGGACAGGTACGATAATAGTTCAATTCCATGTTAAGTTGGCAGAAGTAAATTTTCAATGTGGCACCAAGTCGCATTTTCTTTTTTTTTTTTCCGATTGCAGTTTTTTTAGCAACAAGATCAAAGTGTCCGTCAAACCGCCCTCGTCTGTCTTTCATTTCCTCTCCACAATGAAAACACAGGCGGGCTTGCATTTAAAATACATGTGCAGCTCAATGTAAACACATAGTGTGCCATTTTATTGTATGTCTCCACATGCGCTCATGTCTGCAACAAGCGGGGTAGGTGGCAGGTCAAGTATTAAAACAAGAAAAGACCAATGACGGAAATCCTCAAAATCCCCCAAAACATTGGTGCTATTTTCACAGCTGAGGATAGTAAAGAGTTCAGGTTTAGGAAGCTAACAGTGGATTGCGTGGTGCTGGTTGTGTAACAGTTGTGCCCCGGGCCTGGTCACAAAGTTTTCCTCTGAAGATAAAAAAAAAGCAATGTGTGCCATTTAAATCCCCCACACATGGTTCTCATATTTTTTGGGTGAACTGTCAGCTTCAGGCATTGATCTGACGGATGGAGCATCCAAATGTAAATCCAGCATGTCTCCACTTTATTTATCGTTGTTACACAAGCGCTGCAAGACCAGGCAGGAATCTGACTATTCTTTCCACAAAAATGTGACAAGTCATCATTGAGTTGTCTAATTAATAAATTCCAAAAAAGGTTAATCCCTAACTTGTTTTGAACAAACTAGTAAAAAAAAAACATGCAGGCTGAGGCTCATATCTAGTTACTAACTTGACTCTACTCTCCTGCCACCTTCTGTGGCTAATTTATAGCTTCAGATTCCTTTCTACTTAAAGAACATGTTGCCCTGTGTTTGCTTCTGTTTCCCCTCTGTTGATTAAGTAAGTTAACCTTCAGGTTATCACGCTGTATAAGGCCTTATCTGAACCTGCTGTAAGCTTATATGACCATTCTTATCTCCAGTAATATTCCTGAGAACGGGAAGGTACACGCAGAGGCAGAAACCTAAAATGATATTGATTCATGTTGGACTCCATGCATTGTGTAGATGTGGATGGACTTTGTTCCTCTAAGCTATAGTACACTAATGAGGAGAAGGTGTTACGCAGTTTAAAAAAGAAATTGGAAATTACTTGAGTTTGTTAACTATAATTGCACTAATAGGATGGGTTGGAATTGTCAACTTGTGTGACTCGAACTGGAGTGGAAGGATGAATGTGTGCAGTTTAAGGTGCAAATTATTATGACAAGTTAAAGTGAATAATCAAAAAATGAAAAATAAGCCAAACTAAACTCCACTGGGTGGCTGCAGACTTATTTTCTTCTCATCTTTATCCTTGTTTTGTTTTCTCAGTTTTCCTTCCTCTGCTTTCCTTCCAGCGCCGCCGGTGGAGAAATCTTCAACCAATGTGTTTCTGATAACGACGACGCCTTCACGGAGAATGATGTGATCCGGCTGGCCAAGCAGATCCTGAATGGAGTGGCCTTCCTGCATCGGAACAATGTGGTGCATCTGGATCTGAAAGTGAGCGCACTGAAAGATTATATGACCATACAGGTCTTTTCCCTTGAGTGGCAGACTAAAGCGAGATATGATTTCTGTTATGCAACCACAGTTCACTCAGTGTGTCACAACCCTGTTCCCACGAGGAATCGGTCAGTAAAGGATTGAGCGATCATGCTTTCTTTAATGGCCCCTGAGGTCACAAGGCAGTCATCATTGAGGTTTTCTTCCTACCTACACATCTCTCAAATGAACCAAGTATCTGGTTTCCTTTTTTTTTTTTTTTTTTAAAGTGAATAAAAAGAATTAAGGTTACACTCTCAAAAACTTCCCAGAGATCCAAACAGTGTTGTGATTATTTTTTTTTGACGGGAACGTCACCGCAGACGCCCAGTTCGTAATACTGCAAATGCAAAGGCTTTTATCAGTGGGCCACTGGCTCAATCACCGTTGAGTTATCTCATTTGGCGATAGTGACTTTAAAACATTTATTCAAAAATCTTCAAGATCATTACTTTAAGCACAGTCGTACATACACTCCAGCGTTTGCACACAGAAACCATGAAGCAACGCCAGTGGTTGGCCGGTGTATCCAACCTGTTTTCGGTCTCATGTGATTGGCTTATGATCTCAGAGGAGCAGCTTGATGCTGACGAACCAGATCAAAAATCCTCCTGGAACCAGTTACCTCCACTGCTTTGACTCATTCACACTGCTGTGTAATTAATGACCTCACACGTCAGACCTCAGGCTTCTTAAATAACCATTATGTAATCTGTGTGTGCGTCCTCTGCAGCCCCAGAACATCTTGCTGACCTGTGCCAGACCTCTGGGGGACATTCGTATTGTGGACTTTGGCTTGTCCAGGCGCATGGACAAAATCACAGAAGTCAGGGAGATCCTGGGCACACCAGAGTATGTTGGTGAGTCCTGCATTCAGCCCCTAAATATTCAGAATCACCTGTGTCTTTTCAATTCGAGTGCCATTTATCATGAATAATTGTGGCCATGTGTTCCTGTTGCAGCACCAGAGATCCTGAACTATGAACCCATTAGCACTGCGACAGACATGTGGTAAGTTAATGTGACTATCCACTCATTTAAGTGCAGAGCTCATTCAATCTGTTTTACTTCTGAGAATAAAGACATATTCAGGACTGTGACATCACCTCCATAACACGCAAAAGAAAAGTCTAGACCTTTGACCACAACATCATCTTTGCTTCATACTTCTAGTTAATCAATGACTAACTGCAGCACAGTGGAAGACAGACAAACATGTTGTGTCACAGTGTGTCGCAAAACAGATTCTGTAATTATCCAAGATGACAAATTGCCTCATAACCTCCGTCCCTTTCTTCCTCCCTCTCTGCTAGGAGTATTGGGGTCCTGACCTACGTCATGCTAACGGGCGAGTCTCCTTTCCTGGGTGAAGAGAAGCAGGAGACGTTCCTCAACATCTCCCAAGTCAACGTCGACTATTCGCAGGACACGTTTGAGGGGATCTCCTCACCGGCTGTTGACTTCATCAAGTCCTTGTTGGTTACAAACCCCAGGTGAGGCCGTTTGCTATGAAGATGCAGATATGATCAGATGATCTGATTATGGCTAAAACTAAAAAGTTTCCATCAGCATCACTTTGAGCGAATTTACACATGAAGGATGTGAGTCAGGTTCACAACTGCACGGAAGTACATCCACATGCGTCTAAATGAGTCTATGTGGTAATGCGATGTGCGTCACTTCCTTTTTTGCAAGCGGTGGTTGTAAACTCGCCTCATTTAAAAATACTTTTTAGGCCAGTATCTTTTTGTGTTGACATTACACCAACCATTTATACATCAGCTTTGTGTGTCACCCTGTTAAAGAAATATAAATTAAACTGAGGGGATTTTCAAGGGAAGCTATGTAACTATATTTCTGATGAACTTAACTCTAACCCTAATTCTGATTGAGAGCTCCAACACTGAGCCTGTACTTTTCACCACAAATTGTTGATGAAAAGTAGCAGCAGCCTCTGTCTCGCATCCAGAACCATAATCTCCAGTCAGTATCGTTCAATTGCAGCAGATTACTGGTCACGTTGGAAAAAGGGGAAGATTCCTCAGTGTTTGAGTAATCGGCGAGAGATGGAGGGGAAAAAATCTTGAGAGCAAAAAGTGCTTTTCTTTGTGGTTTTCCAAACCAAATGTTGAAAAAGAAATATGGCCGACGTCTGCGAGCGAACGAATTGAGTGAATCAGAAGATCCAGGCAATTCGTCGGTTATGTAAACTCTTTGGGAATTTCCACTCATCCGCAGTGTTATTGTGTTTGTGTGTACAGGAAGAGAGCCACGGCAGAAGAATGCCTCAACCACCCCTGGCTGAACTCGCTCCCCCATCCCCACTCCCTCCCGCACCTCCACACCAGGTCCTCTTTGGACGAGCCGGAGACGAGCCAGTCCGAGTCGGAGCCTGAGAGCCCGGCTCCCTCCCCTGAGCTGGACTTGATCGGGTCGTACCTCGCGTGCCCGGGCCAGGGTGGGCTGAAGGCCGGCCTTGGCGCCTTCTCCTTCAGCGAGCCCCCCTTTCCCACGCGGCCTGAGATAAAGCAGGAGCTGATCTGCTGAACGACGTTTCGCAGGTGGAGAGAGACTCCGAACTCGAGGGAATTCATACTCCACGGAGCAGACGCTGAAAGCCAGTGAGCCTGCAGTTCTTGGTCTTGATCTGACTCAGGGCCATGCTATATGGATGCTGTATGCCTGCTTCTACTGCTGTGATGTCTGTGAGCTGGGTTGTGTGTGTGTGTGTGTGTGTGTGTGTGTGTGTGTGTGTGTGTGTGT
>CALSBV010010309.1:3333062-3356373 GCA_943590825.1 Bovichtus diacanthus
TGTGTGTGTGTGTGTGTGTGTGTGTGTGTGTGTGTGTGTGTGTGTGTGTGTGTGTAGTTTAATACCTCTGCATGTGTTTGAAAAATACACGCTTCTCCGTGCTGATTTATGATTGTATGTGAGGAATGTGAGAGGGAGAAAGATCCAGGAGAAAGGAGTGGGAGAAGACACAGGAGGATTTTGTCGCAGGACTGCACTGCTGCCTTAAAAGTGACAGGGCTCAGCTTAACACTGTGGCTAGCTCACCCCTGCACGCACACTGGTTTCTCTTTTTACCCAATTAGCCTTTTGAACTGGGTTTCCGAGGAGAGGCAGCCTTGGGAAATGACTTCACTCACTATGTGCTCTCATCAAAACAAGTTATGCTTCAGCTGACCCAGACATACCTTCTGTGATGAGTTTTGTTGAAGGAAGTAAAGGGTTTTGACAGATGGCTGTACTTAACAAAAGATTTAAAGGACAGCACCTACGCTGAAGCCAGACTGTTCCACTGTTGTGTGTGTGTGTGTGTGTGTCTGTGTGTGTGTTTATTTATGTGTGTCCGTTGTACCACTTCACCCCCTTAAATACACAAAGCCACGTCAATGTCTGAGTTTAAGATGGAAATGGTAGCATTGTTTTTTTGTTTTTTTTTAAGGACAATCTTAAAGCACTTTTTTATTTTGTTCTTGGACTTCCATGTTATAGTAAGAAACCAAAGGCTATTCAAGCACAGTCAGCTGTCCCAATGTACTGTACATATTAACCATTTTCCACCACCCACTGTTTTCATCACATTACCTTTTATTCACAAAGTGTCATTTTTTTTGTTCAACCTCACCTCTGTGTTAATATTACAGTTTTACTTTTGTTTTCTTTTGTTGGCTATTGCACAAGTTGCACAAGTTTTTTATTTTATTTTTTTTTTGTACTTAACTGCGAGGTAGCCACAAGATTTCAGGCTCTTCAAATGTTGTGTAAACATCAGTCTTGGAAAGAGGGAATGGCAGGAGCTGAAAGCGACAGTTCAGTTGTGTTATGGTAATTGTATTTGATGAACAATGACATGGTCAACTGAAGATGTGTATAAATATGTGATGTTTGCCTTCAAATGCTCGGGAGCAAAGAAATTGGGAAGAATTTCTCAAAAGTACTGAAATGTATATTGTGAGTTAGTATTAAGTTTAATCTGATAAAATTATTATAATTTTTTTTTTTTTACCAGTGTATGAATGTTAACATCATTATATCATGTCTTATTTTGTACATTACCTTTTACTTATTCCTGTTTCTGCTCATGAATTTCAGGCAGGTTTGCACTTGTCCTTGTGGACGTTATGTCAAAATGAATAAATGTTGATAGCATGCATTGCAAAATGTAACGAAGAAAAATACAGGTGCATTTTGTATCAAACTCTCCTGCTTGTGTGTGATTGTTTTTTGTTTTTTTTATAGCAATGAAATTTTACATTTGGCAGCAGCATTACTACATTTTCCTAGCAGTTAACTTACATTAAATAAGTATAATATATTATAAGTATTAATAAGTATTAATAAGTAAGTAATAATAAGTATTAAGCTAAGTGTTCAGTTACATCGAAACTAAAACAGTGAAAATATGTTTCTAGATTTTGGCCTATTAATTCCACCAAATCCAGGCTTGTTTTTTATTGACATATTCTTTACGAGTAAATGGCTAGCAAGAAAAAAAAGAAAAATTGCCATACCAGCATGTCTCTAGGGATGTAATCATTTTCAACCACTTGGATCCATTCTGAAATACCTAAACAGCAAAATACATTTTTATAGGCCGTCAAATTTTACATTCACAGTATCCAGGCGATTTGTCCTAAGGGTCAAAATATGTATTTATCCTATATTTTTATTTAGGCAGCTGTGGCTCAGGAGGGGGAATGGTTGCCTACCAGTTGGTATTTCGATCCCAAGTGTCCTTGGGCAACATACTGATCCCCAAATTGCTCGGTGTGTGTGAATGGTTGTCACTGATGAGCATGTGGCACCTTGTACGGTAGCCTCTCACTCTGTATGAATGTGTGTGAATGGGTGAATGCTGAATGTGTTGTAAAGCGCTTTGAGTGATCGCAAAGATTGGAAAATAATAAATGCACTCCATTTACCATTTACCATTTATTTATGACCTGATCTTCAGTAACTTCCGACATTCCCATCAGGCTCTGCTGTATTTTGGGTTTGGTTTGTCTTTTTCACTTGTGCTTACGAATGACATTAGGAAAAATCCATTCATGTGCTTTACAGAAGGAAATGAGTGTGTTATCGAGCAAAGAAATTGACCACCAATATGTTTTCTTGCAGATTTTCATGCAAACTCCTCGTGGAATATCTTCAATCTAAAGTAAATTAGCTTTTTTTTATTTCTTCATAAACCCAAATGAGAGATGTAAATGTTGAATAAGAATGTCCTTGTGGAGCCAATATCTGAACATAGTTCTGATTGATTTTATAAATCTGGCCTAAAGCATTAGCATGTCAACATCCTCAGTGGACCCACTGATCACTTGCAGCGCTCACAAAACTGAGTACGCTCCAGGATAGTGGTTCCCAACTATTTTGACCTTTGACCTTTAAAGTGTCTACCAGCAACCCCTCATCACAGGTTGCATATGTCTATGAATGGCGAGTAATTTAAGACCAATTAATCCATCCTCAGATTATATATAATATAATAGTTTTTAGAGGCTTTACTTGGTTAAACTCTAGTATTTCATAATAAAAAGCAACAAAGGAGAAACGACAGACTTGTTAATCATCGTGTGACACTTCAGATCGATACAACTCCTTATTGTTTCATCCACCACATATTACTATCCCTCAATAAACCCCCATATGTTGTGAATATCCCATTGTGCTGATGATAAAAACCAAAACGTTTCCACGTGTTTGTCTGGTGTTGATAGTTCACCTGTGTGTGTAATGGAGAGAAAAAGCCGAGCTCACACTACAACAGATTAATCATGTTTGCACCTGCTCACACACGAGCGTCTGCTTTTCCTCTCAGCATTATTTAACTATTTAGAGAAACACAGTATCATAAAGAGAATAAAAGTCCTCTCTCAGGCAGGTCTTGCATAAATATCCCGCAGACTCTCTGAACAGGAAATGCCAGCATCCTGTGAAGAGGAACACGGAGTAATGCTTCGCACTGTTGTCAAGTCTTTTTCTCTCCCATGCACACACTCTTACGCTTGTTTACTTGTGTCAGGTTCAACAACATCCCTGCTACCAATATCCTAAATTCTTGCTTTAATGTGCTCTTCCTCTCGGGGTCGGCACTGAGCCAGCTGAGGAGAAAGCGGGGCTCCCTGCAGGGTCCTGCTCCGGCGGCTCTTGGCTGGACCGACCACTTCCCCTAAAGAAAACCCTGCTGCTGCGTGGAGCTGAGGAATGCTAGAAATGTTCAGAACTGGCCTCCTTCCTTTTTTCAAACTTCGTCCTTTAAGCCTCTCTTCTCTCCTTATGGGTTTTTTTGTTCTCAGTGGGAGGTGGGATTGTTTCCACACACACACACACACACATACGCAGTTATTTAAGTGCCTGTTTCTCAGAAGGACTCTCAGGATCAGTTGATGTGACTTTGATATTTAAGGTGACCATTAGAGGAAGATTTAAGACAGATGTGGGGCAGTTTGTAAAAGCACACTTGGCTCCTACAGATCCAAACAAATACAAAGAGCAGTCAAAAAGCTTACTGTGACATCCAGATAACCTGCTCTCAACAATCTCGGTGGATAGAAACTTAATAGTTTTTGAACGTTATCGGGCTAGAAACCCTGCTTTTAAACACCCCAGTTGAGGCACATTACTTTGTAAAAATCCATTTGTCTCTCTTGAGCAAATGTACCAACAGTCCAAACAGATAACATACATTTAACAAATATAGATTTTTCTTCTACTTTAGGAAACCTGGTGCCTGACATCTGCTGCGCTGTAAGATGTGTTTGCTGTCGGCACTCTGCAGGCGTTTCATCTCATGCTAACCAGCCACAGACAAGTCTGTCAGCGCCTCTAGCCATGACACATTGATCCCTTGAGGTTTGTGAAAATCCAGAGCCGGGATTTTAAAATGTAAACTTCTTGGGAAGCTGAAAGGGCCACATTCTACACTGTATAGGTCAAAACTATCAGTTATATCACCAAAGATTGTTTGACGGCAGGGTGAATTTATTTTTCCGTCTATGTGCCACTGACAGATTAGGAACACGCTACAAAAACGATACTGTGTCTGTAATCAAATATTTGTTTATGTAAAGCACTTCACGCCGTCATAGTCAAATACTTTCTGTTATCTGAGTGGACAAAGAGAACATTTAAGGGCTTTAATGGAGTATTGTTCGGCACATATTGTGGTACTTTATCCTACTTTATAAATGTGTGCGTGGCAAATAGTTTGACCCTTTCATGATACCTGAACTGGAATCCATCTGTCTTTGTATTCTCACTTGTTACAAACAGATACCCAGATGTATAAGATTAGATTAGATGCAGATACAGCCACAGTACAGTGTCCTTGTATCTATTCCATCTATTGTACTCTAGGCCAGAAGTTTCCAGACTTTTCTGACCATGTACCACTATGTAGTAAACACAATTTCCTAAGTACCACATCCCACTGCAGGTACCAACAATGTAACAATGAAAGAGCCGCCTCGCCAATATACAGCCTTTGATGTTCCTCCAGCCCTGTGATGGTAAATCCTAAATTGATGTAGTTAGCCTGGCAACATCTTTTCATTTTGCTTGGCAGCTCAATGTCGACTCCAACTCCTCTTCAGCGTTCGTTTGACTGTCTCTTTTGGACATTTAGCCATTTAAAAATTCATTCTGCTTTATTCAAGGACTTTGGAGTCCGAATTGGTCTGTGTTCAGCTAACGCTAATGCTCATGCTAGCTATGTCAGACAACCAAACAACCAACAATGTTAGGACTTTAAGAAAGGGTCTTGTGAACCAGCGGACTGGAGCTCGTGTACCACCAGTGGTACGTGTACCGCAGTTTGGGAATCACTGTTCTAGGCCAACCAAAAGACCCGTTTCCATCACTAGTGAGACATAAATGAAGTGTTCCCAGCACCTCAGTTGTCCCTCTGTGTCTCCTCTGTCATGTTGTCGCTCTCCGCGTCTCTCTCTCAATCTCCCTATCTCTCAATCTCTTTCAGTGCAGCAGTTTTCTCAGCAGTAGTTCGCATTGCACCTTACATAATGGGGAAATTCCTTTACACTTATGTTCCTGATTATACCGCAGAGTACACTGATGGCATAGAACTCAAGAAAGTGTGTGTGTGTGTGTGTGTGTGTGTGCAGTCTAAGCTCAGCTTTACATTGTAGCCTTAGATGTCAATGATCTCTATCGTAATGTATTGCTAATCAAATCATTTCAATCAAATAATTTCATCCATTTAGAAATCTGATAAATGTTCTATACACTCTGACCTCTCAGTCACTCCCTCCACATCAGTTTACTCCTGCTAAATTCCAGCGTTAACCTTTAAGATCTTTAAAATCCACATAGCACACAGTAAGTGCAAAAACTGCAACCTCTTGATGCTGATGCATATCGCTGGCTGCTTGAAGTGGACCTTAAGTGGAGGAAAACAAGGAAAAACCCTCAGAGTTACCTGGAATTATGTATGTTAGTGCCAAAATGCTGTAGTATTTCATACAGATAAGAACCATGACAAATGAAAGCCTGGGCTGGAATTCTTCACGTTCGCTGACAAGATGTTGACCGGGACAAACACATTTTTTATTATTGCAAAAGAAAAACAGAAAGAAAGAGGAGAGAATTTCCAGAAACACTCGTAACCGCCGGTCATATGTTTCTCATGGTGGTGCATTCATAGCAGCGAGGGAGGCGAATGCCTTTGGTTAAGCACAGCTATTTATTCTGTCCCTGGAAACGGTTGAAGAACAACAAAAGCATTCTCGACAAAGAGTAGCACGACCTGATGCAGCCGCCTGTTTTCCTCTGTCTGCGGCGATATCGTCCCTCAACATGGGGGTATGACTGGCACACACATCGTACTCTAAAAGCCACACAATAGGCACACTCAGCTCAGAGAGAACTTTTCAACTCAAAAGCTGCGTAAGGAACCCAACCAAAACAAGGGACACTGCTAAATTAATCCTTAAAAAGGTTCAATTTCAATGTGGGTAAGCTCATGGAAAGAAACAAAACACTGCCAGTTCTGTTGTTTGGATTTGAGGACGCGGTGCACACCAATGCCCACTCACATGTACTTAAATTGTAGTTTATACACACTCGACAGAGTACCCGCAGTGAACTCTGTCCGCTGACTCGTTACAAGCTTGGGAAGGAGTCCAGCTTTTCAGACTGACGGGGAACAGATTCTGGTGGTCTGGAACTTCTTGAGCACTTGATTTTCAACCCACAGCGCTCTGCTTGTTTACTACGGTACTGGATTAGGGAGTTGTTTGGAGCACGCACACACACACACACACACACACACACACAAGCACGCACACACACAAGCACGCACACATACAAGTACCTACATTCAAGATTAAGACACGTGCTTTACTCTGGGGATAAAATAAGATGAGGGTCTACTTTTTCTCATTCTTTCATTAATAACCTGTCGCTTTCTACATCTATATTTCTTTGTGTTGTTGTTACCAGAATGTTGCATTTAGTATGAAGCAACAATATTTCTTATTCCAGCATGAAACTGAAAAAACCCTAAAACATAACAATGATAGTACACAACAGTTAACTGGACCGTTTTGAAGAAAAGTTTGGGACTCAATACAACAAGACAGGGGCTGAAAATTGCAAATGTTCCCAGTCTGACCCTTTCAATGACAATGTTTAGCAGGTGTAACCATCTAAGTTTAGCAAGTTAGCATGCAAACATTGGCTAATTATCACTAAACACAAAGTACACCTTCATCCTGATCCATCTCATCCTGAGGAGAACACCAATGTGTGTCCTCAATATTTTAATAACCCAGCGACGTCAGATACGGGGGGACGAGAGGACGAGAGGACGAGGACTCTGTGTTCACATCAATGAAGCTTTGTGCTCAAACGTCAAAGTTGATGGACAATGTTTCCCCGATGTCGATGTTTTAATGTTAAAGTCCATATTATCTGCCCAGAGAATTCACCAGTGTTTACATTCCTCCTGATGCAAATTAAAAAAATGCACTACAGGAATGCACTACTGTTTTTGTTCTGTTTTGTTTTGTCATGTTTTACTCGTGTGGCATAAATACTAGTCTACAACTGGATTTTGGCGTCAACCCTGTGTTACAGAATGACAATAAATTATCCTTGAATCGATGAATATTTCACAAAAATTCTCACGGATCACCAAAGTCAGGGGGATTAATCTTCCGGGGGATATGAATATCTGTACAAAATTTCATTGCAACCCAACCAACAGCTGTTAAGTTGTTTCAGTCTCCTTTTATTTGTAATACAGGCTCTCTCTGGCGGCAGCTACCAGCTTTTAAAGGTTAATCTTGTTTGCTTTGTATTGGCAGTGCAAGCTGCCACTTGTTGATTTGTCAGTATTATGAACTCTGTCAGTGTGACTAAATATTTTGAGATGAAAACATTTCCTCAGTGGAACTTGTTGCCTTCAGGAATATTTTCGAGGTTTCCTGGAGCCTGGAACAGTTAATTAGTCAAGAAGTCAGCTGTCACATCTTTTTATGTGATTGTCACTTGTTTTTCTCTTTCTCCTTGCTTTCCTTTTCTTTCCTGCCGTTTTGTGTTATGCAACTGTCTTCCACACAGGTCTGCAGATGTGTGTATGTGTGTGTGTGTGTGTGTGTGTGTGTGTGTGTGTGTGTGCATGCCTGTGCGTTCAGGATTGTCATTGCTGTCAAATTTTCATATTGTGTGAAGCTTCCTGATGTAATCGGCCAAATCGGAGTGTGAAAAAAGAGCCTGGAAACAATAGCTGGGGGTCAGACAGGTCGTGGAAAACTGTTTGAAGAACAATGTTATCTGGAGACCTGGTAATAAAATCCCAGTGGTGTAAAAAGGTACGAGCCCTTTGAGTAAAGTGCAGCTTCCGCTCTCACAGACTCACCTGGGCCGTCTATTAGCCGAATGGACCCGCTTGTCAGTCACGTCTGCATGAACAAGTTTACCATCTGTGTCCGTCGGCATAATAGTTCCTGATGTGACAGCCTGTGGCAGTTTGTCCTGACAACATGACACGATATATTTCTACTGTTTTGCAGATGAATGTCAGTAGGGATCAAATATCAGATTGGCTCAACCCTTTGAAAAGTGAAAATCAAACAAGCTGCACACCATCCATAAAGCCATGCAGCAACTGGGATCCTCCCCAGCCGCTTATTTTCTTATAAACAAGCTCTATCAGTTGTTTTTTTTCTTCGTTTCTTTTTTGCACTCTGGCACCTTATTAACATTAAAAGTCCAAATAAATTTCCCATTGTGATCAATTTATTTATATTATGAATTAGCCACCCAGCACCATATCGTAAGTTGAGTATCACTGCCTATAGACTTTAGAGTGTGTGTGTGTGTGCGTGTGTGTGCGTGTGCGTGTGTGTGTTAACATTATAAACAGGGCCTTTTCTTTGATCAAATTCCATATTTCCATATTTTGTGAAAAGTAAGGTGAGATTTATGATCATTTATTAACTGTGTAGTATGTAGCCTGTGTTAAAGTTATTTGCGACGTTGCATGAAAGACACAATATTAATGATTTCTTCTTTAACAGCCGTACAGTGGGAGATGTGAGTATGTCTGGAAGTCTAACATAGGGTATGAAAATGTGTGTGGGTGGAAAATAGAAGAAGAGAACATTTATATTATTCCACAGCTGCAGTTAAAGGTACCTTAGAAAAGAAAAAATCCTTCTCACGAGTCCATCATCTTACAGGGATGTTTGTGTCACGCCAGCAAGAATACAGTGGATCCAGATTTCCTGCACAATCATGAAACGTACTGGAGTTTGTGTTCTTCAGACTGCAGAGACTACACAAGGAATGGGATGTTCTTTGCAGTATTTTTGCACATAAAAACATTACAGTGATGTTTCTGGATAGTTAGTTGCCATTGGTGTAGTTCTTTCTAACTTGGTAACACAACAGTGCCTGGATGAAGAACACTTTGAGGCCTGCGGCACCAGAACAGCTGCAAAAGCATCTCTGTTCTCCCAAAGAAAAATCCACTCAAGAAACACAACATTCCTAGAGACGGTTTTCTGCCAAACTAAAGTGCACTTGATGTTTACCTTCGATAAAGGAACAAAATAATAATTTAAGTCTCGTTGTGGTTGATGCTTTGAAAGCTCAGCGTAAAAGCCCTGGAAGTGTAAACACAGGATTTCTGGGGATCTTATGCGAGCTTGCTCTCACCCCTGCTTCTACATGACACGCTGGGAAATATCAAATTAAACGAGCTTGTCTAAAAAAAAAAAAAAAAAAAAGTTTGATAAATAAAGAGCTCTATTATTACTTTGGGCTGTTCAGGCTAATAGCAGGGACCCCCCCTCGAAAATAATACGCAGATAGAGAACATGATGTTCCTCATCCCAGAGTCTGGCTGCTGGATTTTAATGAGCCCCCCCCCAAAAAAAGGGCCACTGGGATATAATACAATAATACATTGTTTTAGACCTCAAAAACTTTTACTTACATGTAACACCTTGATTATTTTCATGGGCCGAAAGGTAACAAAGTACATTCACTCAAGTACTGTACTTAAGTACAATTTTGAGGCACTTTTCATGAGTATTTCTACTCCACTACATTTCAAGAGCTACCCATAAAAATATAAAATAATTAAAATTAGCTACCCCTTTGCCAGCTTCAACATTAAGATGATCCTCAGTAATTATAATCCAATAATATAATATGAAACGGGCCATTCTGCATAATGACTATGTTTACTTTTGGTACTTTGAGTATATCTTGATGCCAGTATTTTTGTACGTTTACTTTGAATGCATGACTTTCACATGTATTGGAGTATTTCTACACCGTCGTCTTGCTGCTTTTACTTCAGTACAAGAGCAGAGTTCTTCTTCCACCACCACGGAATTGTGAAAATGTAATAGAGTGTAAAGCTAAATGTTTCCTACTGATTTAACAGGAGTGAGAAAGCCAAACAAACCCGTTCATAATAGGTGGAGACACAAGTGGATACTTCTGTTTGGACTTATAACATAATTGCCTGTAGACGTCTAGACTGAGCGAAGCCGGTCGGTTACAATGCGATAAGTGACATGTTGAAGAAAAGGCCCATTATGCACAAAATACATAACTGTACATCTACTTACAAGTGCCCTTATGGGTCATTTCCTTTTCGTTTGCCAAATAAATGTCAGGTATGTAATTTCAGGTTCAGCAGCAGGGCAGGTAATTAAGATATATTCATCTACTGTAGGTGCTTTTATTACAACTGCCAACATGCAGAGGGAGAAACACAACAATCACTTCTCATCGGCCGCTGCAACTGCACAGCCTGTTCAATAGCACCACCAAGAGGAGTGATGACATATCCTACTGTCCCTGAATCCACCATGTAGGATACAGGGGTGATTCAGCATCATAAACACCTACAATATTTTTGTATTTTTTATTGTACAATATTGAGGTACTTTTTACTTCTACTCTGCTACATTTCAGAGGGAAATATTGTATTTTGTACTACATTTATTTAAGACCTGAAGTTCCTATTTTAAAGATTATTTTACATACAGTGCAAAACATGATACGTGTATAAAATATGGCACATTTTTCAGTGCACATCCGCTTATCGAATCATTTCAGTCCTTGACTAAAAGTCTTATTTTCAAAAAAATAAATAAATAAATAAATAAAATAAAAAATCTGCCAGTTCTGTAGGGATATTCCAACTTTGTTTTTTCAATGCAAACCGATTAGTTTCCAGTTTCCAAAAATCAAGTTGAATTACTCAGAAATCTTACGTAACAATCTGCTTTATTCTGTCTTGCATCAAGCTACACTTATTTATAGAACATTCTTAAATGAGTTGATTTAGATTTCAAACAAAAACACTTACTGCAGAGACGGAACGTTTTAGAACTCAATTATATATTTATAAAAACCCTGTCAAAGCCATTTTATGCATGAGTACTTTGACTTAGGTAAAGTTAAGTAAACATGTTTAGCGCAGTATAACTTTTACTTAAGTAAAGGTTTCTGGACACGTCTTCCACCAATGCTGCAGATTAAGTAAAGAAAGTAAATAAAGAGAAAAAATAAAAACCACAACTTTATCCAGTTCATTCCACTTTATTGACACAGAGATGCACAATCAATGTGGGTGGTAAATAATTTCTGTGGAATGAATTCTAGCCGAACATGTCTGCTGTATGCCGTTCTGACTCCCTGTAGCATGCAGCGTGTGACGATGACATTTTAAACTTTACGACTGAAATCAGCACGAGGAACAAAAACCAGCAAGACTGACAGGGTTGTTACAGAACATACACCTATAGATTCCACTTCATTGTCTCCGTATAGATCACTAAACACAAAAGGGCATTTATGGCAATGTTAGCACACAACGCCGTATTAAGCAGTCCGTTCATCTTCAAAAGCACTGACATCCGGATGAAAGTCAAAATGTATTCCCTTTAAAGCTCTGTGTGAGGTCAGTACGCAGTGCAATAGCTGTCTGCATGTGCAAAGTGTGTGTGTTGTTTTTTTTTTATGAGATGCTCTGTGCAGAGCAATGCCTGGAAACAACAATGTGTAGAGGACAAACAGGAAAGTTGTAAACACTTCTGTCACTTAACTCTGAATAAGCATCAGTCAACATAATCAGTCATGACATTTGCACAAAACACCTCATTTATGATTGGAAGTGAAACACTGCCACATAGGAAAAATGCAGGGTATTTTTTAAAGATTTGCATAAATAATATTAAACTAAATAAAACAAAGGAAAAACAAAAATTGACTAAGACGAGACACAGCGGATTACAGATAATGCTATTTCTTTTTCTAAGGAATGGATGAAAAGTAATTTCTGAGTAGATAAGTGATGAGAAGTTTAAAACAAATGGCAATCTGACAGATCTTGTGAAGTGTCACTCATGGAAACTGCATCACACACACACACACAAAAAAAAAAAAAAAGATACCAATCTGTAATCAACACCACACAGATTCTCAACAGACATTAATAGAAGACGAGTCGTCCTCAGGTCTCAGTCCTCAAACCTCCCATCCAGGATGCTTTCAAAGGTGAAGGGGAGGAACTTGAAGCCCTGGCCTAAGTAAAACTTGTTTTGGAACTCCACCCTGTAAAGAAAACAAAGGTCCAATCAAAAAGAAACAATGACCAGGAAGCCTCTCACACGCACGCGCACAGTAGTGATGATGGCGGTCCAGGTCGGGTAATGCTGAGCAGAGCAGTCGTGTCTGATGACCCATGCTCTACATTCCACAGTCTGCACCCACCTGAACACACACATCTACAGCTCTGCTCCTGGAGCCTGTCCCAGCCTCAGACACATGAGCCTCTTCCCTTCTGGAAAATGATCAGGCTCTATTTTTAAAATCGGCCAATACTAAGAGACAGCCGGATGACCTTTTAACTGAGGAGCCATCCATACCTGCCATTCATTACTCTGTCTGGTGCAGAATAGTAGACGAGGAGGGGATATTTGTAGAGCTGCAACGACAACTCGACTAATCGATGAAGTTATTTTATTTTTTTTTTTTAAATGAAAAAAAGAAAATGGCAGAAATTGCGGTTTTCAGCATCTCAAATACAGAGATTCACGTTTTATATCATATTAAACGGAATATCTTTGGTTTTGGACTGAAAAAAATAAGAAATTTAAAAGAAATCACCTTGCACTTTGAGAAACTTGGAGATTTGTCACTATTTTTACAGACCAAACAATTAATTGATTTATATAGAAGATTGTCAGCAGATTAATCAATAATAATACAATTATTGTTAGTTACAGCCCTAGATACTCTGCCTTTGCTTTAATGCTGAACTTTTCCTCAGGAATAATCCAAACTGTTGCTTTTTGCCAATCGGTGGTAAAAAAAAAAATTAAATACAAAAAGATATCAAGACATTTTGGACTTGAAGGTATCTACAAGGTGGAGGCCAGCTAAATGCATCTCCACCTCTACTTTGGCAAACGCAGTTTACATGTGACATTACAGAACCACATGATGACCTGATGCCATCGTTGAAAAAAATAAAAATTGTGATTTGTGTTTTATATTTGCTTCCCAGCATTCAGAACTGCACTGCATTGTCTCTAAAGACCATTCAGTGAAAGCAGAGTCACCCAGCATTCCTGTGTAAAGAATAATTATAGAGACGAGTGGCTGCAACACAGCATGCTCTGTAAACGTGCCAGTGAATTAGAAAACCAGGTTGACATTCAGCAAAGCCTGACAAAGACGTTAATGAGGGGACAACAAAGTCTCATCAGTGCCATAGCAAGGAGCTATAGACTGTTCTGAGTGCCACACACGCAGCAGAAAACTGACTGAGCCAGACATGTTCCAGGCCACAGGCCAGGAAAGAGAGTGGCCGATGGGAAAATAAAACATGTTAACTTCTAATTGGGACACACCCTTGTTGACTGGCGGACACACTGTGGCACTGATGGAGGTGCAGTGGCCCCCGCTAGAGGTTAGAACACTTAGCTATTCTGGTTATATTCCTATAAGCACAACGAGAAGCCGGTCCTGGTTCTGAAAGAAATAGGCTGAAACGGTCACCTGTGTATAAATCGCTTACTAACAAAAGCAGAGGCCATGCATCCGTTTCTGTTCACCTGCAGATGGTGCTATAGGTCTGTAGGCGCTTACAGTTATTTGGCATTAGTAAAGTCCTCCCCTTTTAAAATAGCAAACCCAGTGCAAAGGAAGTTCTGGATTAAAGCATATTGAATATAAAACACTGCATGAGAAACACAAAGTTGTACACTAGATTATCAAAACAGAGGCTGAGTGCTTTTCAGTCAAAAAAAGCCTTTCTTTATAATGTATTTCATACAACAACATCAACCACATCCTCGAAAACTTACCAGTGCAGTCGCAGTGCATGCAAGAAGGCGGACAAGCCCTCCATTATGAGAAGAATGGCAACTGTGAGAACAGCGAAGAAGAAAAAGACTATAGTCAGAATGAAGAATCCTCCGATGCCGCTGCTAGAAAGGCCGATGTGCATCACCATGGACCACAGCACCTCTGCCAGCTCTGTGCGTGGGACAAAAAAACAAAACACAGATTTCAGAGCTGTGATGAATCTGAAGGTGCATGCATTAGCTGTCCACTTCTCTTAATAAATGGGAGTATATCGTTGTGGTAATCTATAGTCACACCTTGGTATTTAAGAGTGTGACTTACGTGCGTGAGCCAGACTGAGGGCCCAAAGCCTCAGATAGGAGGCGGTGTTGGAGATACAGCCCAGGCAGTACTCTATGGTGTGGATCGCCTGATGCACAGCCACATCTGCAAAGTTAAACTGTGGGAAAGAAAAAGAACATCAGAACCTACCTGCACGTCAGCGTGAATCTCTAGAAAACGTCATCGCTACGACAGGTCCTGAGGTCGGCAGGAGTCGGGTTCATTGTGTGTGCAGGATCATTCGGGTAATTGATAGGAAAAGACATTTGCTACAGTAGATCAGCAAATCCCATTCATTTAGAAGAGACTCCGTCGTCTTTAGACCCTGTGAACCCAAAAGTATCAGCTGCCCTGCTGATCCCTCATGCACATCACTGGGACTGTAAGGAAACACTGGCAGACTACCGCTTGAGGGAGCCATGTTTCAGAAAGTGACTCCTGGAACACACCGACTAACATACACACCCACAGACCCACACAGACCCAGCTAAGAGCAGCAGGCAGTGGTGGACAGCAGACAACAAAGCGAGGAGCAGGAGGAGACAGAACTGCTAGACATGCACTTTGGAGGGGAGGGGAGTGGTTGCAGGGCGGGGGTGCAGTGTGAGCTCCTGTCCTACCTCTTCCTCCTCGCTGGCCTTGACAGCAGGTGACAAAAGGCAACGCTTGGTTATTCACAGCAAACACACACACAGATAGACAGACAGGCAGACATACATCAGGAAAAAAAAAAGTAACGAGAGGAAATCAGTTACTCACTTAAAAAAGGAAAGAGGGTGAACATTACAGTCGGGGCATGTTAGAATTAAATGGGGGAATACCGGTATATCCCGTTTTCTTTATAAAAAAAACAAAAAAAAAACAACCTGACTGCTCTGAGTTTCACAAGAAGCTAAATTATCCTGGATATTCTACAAGCAGCTACACACAAATGTGGCTGAAACACAACAAACAGAACAACAAAGTAAACAACATTTATTTTAATCTCTCAATAGTATTTGCAGTGATCTGAAGGTGGCAGTGTGGAGCTTGTTAAACCCGTTTGCCAAAACAGACCTTCGTCCATAATTGATGTTTTTTTACTGCCAGATTGGAAGTGGAAACACGAGGTATCGGTTTCTGTGGCCGAGTGTCTAAATTATTCAAAGATTTGAGTGGATCCATAGCCTGTGTCACCCCGACCAAACTGCTGGTCTGCCGTTTCTTCAGCTTTGTGGGCAAGAGGGAGAAAAGGCCGTCATGTAGGAGACAGTGTTACTGACGAGGACATGTCTCTCTTTACCTCAGGCTCATCCTCAGAGTGCTGTGAGAGCTGGTCATGCTGGATGATTTCAGCCTCATCCTCAGTGGGCCCGTTGCCCACCCTGATCCCTCCAAAGTTCTCTGTGCCCTGACACAGAAGACGGGGAAAATAGTACTCTTTAAAAAGGGATTATCATTTTTATTTTTATATATAAAAAAGGTACAAAGTGTTATTTCAAGTGATGCCACTTGCTTCATCTTACCAGGTTTTTCCGCCACAAATGCTGCCTCCGCAGAACTAGAGTTTTCACTATTAACATACAGGGAACACAAGCCAAGGCGACTACCACCAAGAAACATTGTAGGGCCATCTACATCGAGAAGAGAGAAAGAAAGAAACAGGACATGGAGACAATTAGCGTGCTGTGGTCCATTTAAGGACCAAAAGGATGGAAGTCTGTAACTAACACGTGCATCTGACCTGTCCTCTGTAGAGAGGTTTGTTACTGGGATCGTTGTAGTTGAAGAGGAACATGTTAATAAAGGCGATGAGGAGACTGGGAGCGTCCTTGGATATGCTTGCATCGTACGAGAGCCACTTATAGAAGATCAGAATGACTAGGTAGCCAAACAGACTGGCCATGAAGACAATCTCTGGGATGAAGCCCAAGTAGATATTCAGCGGCCTCTTGAAATACCTGCGGACAAAACACAAACAACCGCAATTTGTGCACAACGGTGACAAAGAGCAAGAAAATACAACAAGAAATGAACGCATAAATGTTGGATAAAAATCTCACAGGTGGTTGAAAAGACTGAGTGAGACTCCAAACAGCATGTGGATGACTCCCAGGATAACAGACATCTTCATCTTGAACGAGTTCAGGAATGTCAGCTTGTTGGTGGCAATGTTCCATATCTGCGGGACGGAAGGTCAAAGATGATAATTGATGTTAAATATCTTTTTTATTGTAAGTGGGCTTTCTCCTTTAACAATATTCAATTACAATAAAACCTAACAATATTGAACATGAATTGTTAGATTCAGCAACAAGCCATTATTGAAGATGTAACGGATATATAATAATTTGCGAAGACATGGCTTGAAAGCATGTAACGAGCAACAACTACATTAGTTGGTAACCTGCATTCTCTTATTCTTGTTCTGCCGAGTGAACCTTTAAATCTACAAAGAAGAAATATTCACCGGATCGATTCCGATGGGGTACGGCCCTTTGAATACTCCATCTATTGTCGGGTCCAACTGCAACACTTTATTGCCTTCCAGTGTTGCAAACCTGAACAGGGTGAGAACAGCGATCGGTTTTGTGACTTGAAATACGGCACGCCCACAGGAGTCACTGGGTTGGAGCTCTAGTCTGTGATTGCTAATGCCACTTACGTCCAGTTGGCCCCCTGCCGCGCATCGAACATGGGCCTGACGCTCCAGCCAGAGCCAAACACGTTGAGGGACTTGGAGAAGCAGTCGTTGTAAATGATCCCGGTGTAGACCGAAAAGATTCCCATCAGCAGGATGATGTAGCGCCCCGCAAACACCATGCTGAACATCTGCCACAAAACAGTCAAAGAGAGATAAGTAGGGTTCTAAAACGAGAAGAGCTGCGTCTCTGCAATAATAAACATAATTCCACAGAAGCTGTAGGGCTGGTGAATCAGCAGTAAGGGTGGGATAGGGCGGCAGAGACGGCCATGATGGGATCCATACCTCGTTATCGTTCTTCTGGGCAATCAGCCTGCTCTCTCTCAACACAAGGTACAGGGCAGCACAGGTCATGAGCACCCCGTGGCCAAGGTCACCAAACATGACCGCAAACAGGAAGGGGAAGGTGATGATGGTGTATGGCGCTGGAGACAAGGAGGGAGGGAGGCAGGCATCACATGAGGGGGAGGGGGCGGTGGCAGGTGAAACAACATACGAGTGTCACAATAAACAGCCAAACAAGGTGATGAGTGATGAGGCAGCACACTTTTCAGTGACTGTAGTTTAATACCACAGGCAGCTGGGTAGACAGCCTTTTATATACAAAAAGTTCAACTGCCTTAAAAAAAGGGACAGTTCACCCCATAATAGAAATTATCTATGTTTCTTCAAAAGGTAAGTGGTATTTATTAATCTATATTGTTTTGGTGTGAAGTTGGAGGATGTAGTTGGGTAAAAAGAAAATAGTTCCTATATGAAACTGCTTTTTAAGAGCTTTTTTTTTTGGCACTTTGAGCACAAGTTCCATTACATCAGAGAGAAGACAGACATATAAATGGCCGATGTCTCCAATACCAGGGAAGTCCCACCAAAGCAATCTTTTTTACCAAACTATTTACAAAGAGCACTACAGGTACGAGGAAAAAAAAAAGTGTATTTATGATCTTGGGGTGAACAGTGCTTTTAAAAAGATCCACGATAACACTGATGGTTGAGGTAATGACAGTGAGAGGGCCAAGCTTTAGGGACGCTTAGCACGCTTACCTGGGTTAATCTCACGATAGCTGCCAATTCCATAAGCATCCACAATGTTTTGGAAGCCTGAGGTGAACTTGTTTGTCTTGTTAAAGGTGGGTGGGGTCTGCTTGGTCTGCATCCTATTGAGGATGGAAGGCACAGTGGAGCCGCTCTTCTCCTAAAGCACAGATAAGCACAATGTCATGCAAAACATATTATACTGTCGGGTTTTTTTTTCATAGACCTGAACTACTAGAACATTTCAACCACCCTGATACATCCTGGAGAACATCCTACTAATCTTTCCAAGTATGGGATTCTGTGCAGAGAAGCTCGAACGCTAACTCCACACGGGGTATCACGGCGCTTTTCTCAACGTGTAGGATTCTCAAAGCCCATCACTGCTCTGAACTGACACCACTAACTTACTTAAAATCGGATTTTCCTAAACTGATAAAAAAAAAAAAACTGATTATGAAATGCATTTATCTTGGCTGAGTTCACACAGCCCGTCAGGACGACTTTGGGTGGAGGAAGAATCTTGATAAAGCACACCATGGCCTCGTGTTTCACAACGAGCAGAATGAAGACGTGCGGCATGACGACAGAGGAAAAAGCCATCGTCTTTATCAGTGGCCTTTTGTATTCCAAATAAACATTCTACCTAATTCTCAATACCTGGGGCCTACCCTGCCCACAATGCAACTCCACCTGACAGCCCGAGATGTGGGTGTGTAATGCTAGTCGTGAGTAATGTAGCCTTAAACTGTTGGGCTCAGTCAGAGACGAGGAGCGGCTACAGAGGTCTAACTCCACACCCCCGGATTATTTTCTTTTTGCAACATGTGAGCGGCTGACTGGATCAACCCGTCAACAGTTTGGCACGGCCTCATTCACCACCTCCCCGCCCACAGCTGTCTGCGCCTGGTCACCATGATGGGGAATTGTTAGAGCCAGCATAGTTTTTGGATTATTTTAAACACATTTGTTTTCTTCTTGTTTTGAGGAACTTGCATGTTGCGTAAACCACGGTTCGTGTACGACTTGTAAATTCCTTTTACTGGGATTATGCTGTTCAATAAAGACACCACAATGACACAGTGAACATACTGGTAGTTGAGTAAACACAAAAAGATGGAGTGTACTGCAAACACCCTGTTTGCTCTGATGTAATTTATTTCAAACTGGTTCTCCTACATTCATGACCAGATAAACTTGAATCAGAGTCTACTTTCTAAGAATAAAAAAAGGAGGCCTTCTGTAATAAATGGTAGCGATTTTCCTTGAACATAAACTGCTCGGTGCTCAGTTACTCACCGTCCCCCTGCGCAGGGCAAACTGGATGGAGTCCATGTCGGAGACGGGACACCACACCTCAGCGATCAGACACTTCTGAGTGACGTCAATGTTGCAGAGGTTGAGGGTGTGGTAGATGGCCTTCATCTTCCTCACCTTGATGAACCACACTCTGACTGTCTTGGCTGCAGCCTGCAGGACCCTCTGCCTGTGATCCTCGGTCTGGTTCAGCACCTTTAGGAGGGAAACAAAAGTCAAGTTGGTCTTAGTCGGGAAAGAAATCTTATTCATGCTTACGTGGCATATTTTGTGTAACCTGCCTCATGTTGTTTGCCTGTAAATCATTGTTATTGCTGCCTATCTTGGCTCTTTAAAAAGAGATTTTAGATCTCATTGAGACTCTTATGGTTGATAAAAAAAATAAATAAATAAATAAAAATTTGACAACTATGGGAAGATAATCTTTATATTCCTGGAGCCAAAAAGTGACTGGACAGATGTCTGTTGTGGGAGCCAGAAACACTTACTTCTGCAGTTTTGCTTAACCCCGAGCTTTTCTACGAACTACAAGCGGCTCTGGAGAAGAGTGTGTCATTTCTTAAGAAGAAGAAGAAGAAGTAGTAGTACAACACCCAGGGCAAGTTATGAAAATGCCTTCCAAGACTTTTATCATCTATAAACCCATCTACATAAAGTCAAAGCTATGCAAATTTTAATGTCCACTACAATCAGGAAAGGCAGCTGAAAATAGCAGTAATGAATCAAGCATCCGATATTCAGACAGGGTATACATTTACTGATGTGATTCGTGAGCAGTAAGTCATATGTTAAAGAGCACCAGGCCGTCTAATCCTTCAGGTTTTCCCGATAGAGATATAGGATATTCCCAGGTATGCTGCTGTATGACTCACATTTAAAGCAGAGTCCCATGATCAGCAAATAGCAGGATATTTAAGCTCTGTGCGGTCTGGCTCAAGGCACAGTCTTGCCTGCTGTCGAGGGGCTTAATGGCCCACGCATGATTGCTGTCCAAATAGCTTGACATTCTTCATCATCCATGCCACTCAGTCATTCAGCCCCCATGCCCACATAGCGACCAGCATAACACTGCATCCACAAACGGCAACATCCACATTCCCCGGTATGCGAAGCCGTGAGAGGATATCACATCGATTTTGGCAAATGGGACGCGAGACAAAAAATGATCCTACAATGTCCGAGTACATGACACTGACACAGTGTCAGTGACATGTGACAGATTCACTTTAACAGACTGTAGCCCAGGCTGCAGCCAGCGCAGCCAATGTGAACCGTGTTATATTCGAGTCAGTGTAACATGATGGAAAACACCCTTATGGACGGATGCATCATCACATGGCAAAGATACAAGTGAGAACTGAGGACTAATTCAACGCTACAGGCAAAACAACAACATTGTAGTGGAAAGACTCTGCCTACTGGAGGACATTGCTCTGGTCCGGCCCACTTGAGATCAAATTGGGCTGTATGTCGCCCCTGAACTAAAATGAGTTTGACACCCCTGATTTAAATGCTTCAATAATGTGACATCTGCAAGCTGAGAATGAACTTTAAAGAGCAGATGTGTTCCATGCCTTATGACATTTCATCTACCGACACTGTCAAGTCAGTGTTAATAAGTCAACAGTGTGCAGCTGTTTTCCCTGTCAGTGTATTTACCATTTGCAGGTCATCAATGCGTGCATTCACTCCTGCGAGCATCTCTTTCCTCTCCTGGGGTGTTTCTGGACACGGGTACAAGGTTGCTCTGAACCTGAAGACGGATGAAGAAGAAGCGCAGATAAGGATCTGCTGGCCACAAACTCTTCCTAAACTCTTACACGTGTTGGCCAGTCACTTACCCCTCACAGATCTTCTTGACTCTATTCTTAAGCTGGTCTCCCTGGAAGAAGATGATGAAGACAGTCTTGTGGACCTGGTCGCCCTGTGGGAACATCATACAGTCAGGACTCTGGTCATCTCTGGAAACACTGACACAGGCGTTAACATCTGACTTCACAGGACATCAGCACTCAAACAGTACTGACTGTAGTCGGGTCCTCCAGAGGGTCTTCAATGTCTGCCTGCCTCAGGAACACGTTTCCTCGGCAGACTCTCCACAGCATCCTCTCAAATGTGGGAATACGTTCCCTGCCAATGACTCCAGCCACAAATCTATTGCAGACGGAACAATGTTGTCACCGTTGTTATCAGTTACCTGGGCTGGCCTGGTATGGATAAAACGCCAGGAGCTTTATGAGCTAGGCCCTTTGTAAATAGAAGCTAAATGTTACTTTCAGAAAAGTTATGGTTCTCAAAAGCAATGTCTCCCATTCCATAACCTCAAAGAAATAATTATAGCAATTAATGCATATATAGATTATTATTATTTTTTTTTATGTTGTATGAAAGATGAATAATCTCTGCCAGACATCTAAACCAGACACTTGAGACCATCTTCATGCAGTTTGTGAGTTTTCCCCACAATAGAAAACAGGCTGGCTGTGTGTCCTTTGGTTGTGTTAGGGAGAGCCCATGGGGTGAAAAGTCTCCACTAATAGGAATGACATTTATGAATGAGGATTGTGGGTAGATTTCTGCTTCGGGCGACCTTTGTTGCCTGACTAAGCTGGCAGCCTGAGCTGGTGTGTAGGAGGTGATTGGCTAGTTAACACTCTGGTTTCAGACAGACGGCACAGAATGGAAAGGCTTACTGCTTTTTAAATGAGGGAAGACCGCAAAACAGACTTACCCCAGTCTGAGAGGAGCCCTTTGGATAGTCTCATTGGGGTCCAAGAGGGTGGATGACTCCTCCAGTAAACTGGGATCCTCCATCTGCATGAGAGTCAGTTAATAATTATAATTTCCATATATACATAATACTGAACAATTTGGGGAAAATATCCAATCGTGATTATTGTGACTGATATTGCAATTTGATTCACGATATTGGAAGGAATGCTTTTCTTTTGCATAATTATTCTTATTTTCATTGAAAAATATATTAAAAATGATCCTAGTGTGATTTTTCTTTTTTTTGCAGGATCTGTACCAAAGAAAGATTTCTGTCTTAAGTCTGTAGAATACGATTGGTAGGCCGGAACATCTCTGCCGCACCACGATGCCTAATTCAGAATGGTCATTTCAACACACATTTTGACTTTAACAAATATTGCGCCTTCGAAATTGCACTGGATGAAACAGCCAGGGCCACTGTTGGTCCTCAGCAGAGACGGTGACTTTCTCCAGTTAATGGCTGAACAGCTACATGTTGAGCTCAATGATTCACCTCAATTCAAGCCTGTAACAACTTGTAAAACATGACTTCACATCGTAAGTCAACACAGTTTAGCTCGTGAAGGCAATGAAGTGGAATTGACGCTGGGCAAAGGTGGACAGGCAAAGCTTTGCTCCAGAAAATAAACAGTAAACATCAAATCAATATAAGGAAAGTTAAATTCAAGACTTTTTTTTTAATGCCACTCAGAATAAAATTCAAGACCAATTTTTATACGCAACTATTCCACTATCTGGATCTACGTGATGTTGTGATGCCTTTGGTAAATCTTTTTTTTTTTTAAAAATAGATGTTACAAATTGTTTTGAGATTTAACAATGCAAATCAGAAATTATTATTTTTTTAAGACTTTTGAATGATTTCTTTAAGAAATTTTAATTCAAAAGAAGGCCCTTTTTAAAAAACAATTTTTATGAATAATAATGAATTCAATGCCTTTTAAGACTTTCTAATGATCAGTGGAATCACAGAACATTAACTAATGTGACTGGCTGGTGTAAATGGGCAAAGACCATGTGAGCAACTATAAACGATCACGAGTGAAACACCTTCTGCCAGATCAAGCAGCAATAAATGCTCCATTGTGTGTGTGTGTGTGTGTGTGTGTGTGTGTGTGTGTGTGTGTGTGT